>SJYA01009224.1:0-15255 GCA_006410615.1 Neotragus moschatus
CGGATTCTTTACCAACTGAGTCACAAGGAAAGCCCCTCTTGATGAGAGAGGCTGCAAAACCACAAGGCAGAGGGTGTAGGCTCAGGGTCAGGCAGAGTCAGAGCCACTGTCTCCATCAGTCTGCTGTGTACATCCACGGCCAGGCGTCCTGGGGAACCTCCCAGCCTCCTTGTGCTCCTCAGAGGGCCCTGTCTTCCCCAGACCCAGCAGAGCTCTGCTCACCCTGCTCGTGTGTCCTCCAAGCACCATGCTTTTCCTTCTGTCTCACCTAGTCACCCTTGAGTCACCAGACCCCTCTCCAGGTGCTGTCAGTCTGGGGGCAACGGCGATCTCTGCCCACCTAGCAGCCAGTGTCCCTTCTGCTGGGGGAAGCTCCCTATTTCTCCTTTGGGAAATTGTCCCTCCTCTGCCCCCAGGCCTTGGGATGTTGCTGAGTGGATAAGACTGGTTCTTGAGACTCTGACCAGGCGGCTGAGAGTCAATTCAAGACTCAAGTTAGAAATGTTTGGAAAGGAAGCCCCTTTCTTCTGGATGTATCATTGGGTGTATAGAGGGTGGGATCCTGGAAGGAGCTGCTGGGACCACCACGTGGAAGGCACCTGCCTGGGTGTAAACCAGTACAGAAGAAAAGGAGAGAAGACCACTCTGGCCATCTCCTTGCCCCTGAATCCAACTGTGCCTGAAGCAGACAGCCTGACTTTCCAGTTTCCAAGCTGACAAATTGCCTCTCTCCCACCGTTTGCAAATTTTAACAAAATTTCTTTTAGTTTTTTGGCCTAGGCTGGTTTGAATGGGTTTCTGTCACTTGCAACACGAAGAGGGTGAACCAATCAACAGATGGTTACGGATGTTCAGTGTTTTAACCTTCTCAGTGCATTCTCTTCATTCACAAACACATTCGCCAATACGGTCTGACTGCCTCCCACGTGCCAGGCACAATGCTGCGTGCAGATGTCGGCCTCTCTGAGTTTGGTTAACCAGGGTCATATTTCACGGTGATTCTTCACCTGAGTCAGCCCGAAGCCCTATACGTGAGCCAAATTGTGTGCCATACCCACTCCCTGCCCCTATTCCTCACTAAATGACGAAGTGTAACAAGCAGGAATGGATTTCCCTCTCAATAATACTGGAAAATAGCGTGGCCCTATCACACACCGCCTTCTCTAATAACATCTGATAATGGTTACTAGGTAGCGTGCTCCATGTTTCTGTATATATCACTTTACGCTCCATGTTTCTGTATATATCACTTTACGTTCCCAGTGACCCTCTGAGGTGGGTTTTGTTATCTTCTTTTTACAAATAAAACATCTGAAACTCAGGAAGGTTATGTGACTTGCTGGATGGAAAGTCAAGTCTGTCTAAATCCCAAGCCCATCCTCTGAGTGGAAGCCACTTCTTTATTGTGCTTATGTGATTTTGCAAAACGTCTATGAGTGTTCCAGGGGCCGCTGATGCTGGCAACTTCAACAGAAAGACAGCCCTGCCTCTTTTTGTAGCCCCTTCTGTTCCTCTTGGCTCAGGCTGCCACAGCAAAATGCCTTAAGCTGAGTGGCTTGATGGAATGCGTGCGTGCATGCTCGGTTGTGTCCAGCTCTTTTCTATCCCATGGACTATAGCCCCCAGGCTCCTCTGTCCACAGGATTCTCCAGGCAAGAATACTGAAGTGGGTTGTCATTCCTTCTCCAGGGGACTTTCTCAATCCAGGGATCAAGCCTGACTCCTGTGTCTCCTGCAGACACTTACCCGCTCCCAGCCCTGGAGGCTGGAAGTCCAAGATCAGTGTCTCTGGAGGCCGGGTTTCTCCCGAGCCTGCTCTCCTTGGCTCGAAGGTGGCCACTCCTCGGTGTCCTCACGTGGCCTTTGCTCTGGGCATTGCCGGTGTCTCTTCGTATAGTGACACCAGTCCCACTGGATTAGACTTCCATCCTTATGATTCCTTTAAGCTTAAATATTGGGTTGGCCAAAAAGTTTGTACAGGTTTTTCTGTATGCTGTTATGGAAAAACACCAATGAACTTGTTGGCCAACCCAATACCTCCTTAAAGAACTTCTGTCCAAATGCAGTCACCTTCTGAGGTGTTGGGGGCTAGGACTTCCACACAGGCATTTGGGAAAGGAGACAGTTCCGCCCATGTCACCTCCTTATCGGGTGCTATGGATCTAACAGTGCTCGTTCCAAGGAAGCCAGGGAGATCCGAGTTCAGCGGATGCTCCAGAGAGAGAGGATTCGGGCGAGCAGCTTTTCTCCCTTCCTCCCCCACCTGCACCCTTCGGTGTCTCTGCCCTCACCTTCATCCCAGACTGTCCAGGCCTTGCTCTCAGCTCCAATCTGTTGCTAATTCTTTATGCCATCTCCCCTCCTCCCCAAGCTCCCAGGGGTTCCAACGCACCTCTGACCACAAAGCATTTTCCACTGGCTCTTTCCCCCTCACCAATAAACACCCCTCTAGCTGCAGCCCTCAAAGAAGAGCCTAGAGCCCAGGGGCTCGGGTCCCCTCACTCCTTCCTTTAGACCAAATCTTGCAGAGCTGTTGAAGCGTCCGGTCGACACTTGCCACCTCTGCGTCCTCGTCGTCCACTCACCGCTCAGCACCGGCAGCCTGGCCTTCTCTGCCAGCATCCGCTGCAGCTGCTGTCGCCCCGACCAGGAAACCACAGGCAGTGCTCGTTATCCCCATCTTCACTGACCTTTGTTTAAGCAGCACCAGGTACTGTTTGCCCTCCCTCGGCAAATTCTGACACACCCAGGCTTCAGCTAGCCGTTGTCTACTCACTGATAACCCATCTGTCAACCTGACTTCCCATCTGCCTGGCTGCTTCCGGCCTTTGCCTCCAGCAAGGGTTCGATAATCGCCCATTAAATTAAATCGAAATAACATCAAGGTGGGGGCGACCAAACTGTTCAGGAAAACCAAGCAGCTCCTTTCTGTGAAACGTTTTGGCCACGTGGATGCAAAGCCCGAAGGCCAAGGTTTGCGGAGGGAAGGTCCCCAGAGGCTGGACAAGGAATGCAGCCTGAGCAGGAGCAAGGAAACAGCCCGTGCCAAGAGTGATGGGTGACTGACGTGGAGGACCAGGCAGGGGCCGCAGGGAGGACTAGAGAGCAGGTGTGCGCTGTCTGCCCACGTTGGGGAGGGACCCCGCCCCCTCCAGCCAGTGGACTTCTGTTTGAGAAGGCAGGACTTGCATTACCTGGTCTTCAGACTTTCTCAAAGGAAAATAGAAATCCAGATTGATTATTTCAAATGTCCTAATGAAATGATGGCAACCAATTCAAAACTTTAAGGGTGATGATCAGTTATGAGCCGAAGAAACCATTTCTGTGAGCCAGGTGGAGCCCAGCTGTGAGTTCTCGGCCCCTGAAATTAAGTATCTCGGTCACTTGACTCAGACTACACTGGAGTGGAGGGGAATGCTCCCTCAAAAGGGACTTGATTTGTTAGTAAATGTTAGCAAGGGAGGTGTTTGAGGCTAGTTGGCAGTTCTGGCTTCTGGATGGAAAAGTGCTGATCATTTTGAAGATGCCCTTTGTTTTAGGAAATTCGCCCAGATTATGGGGAATTTGGTCACAGGACCCTTGGGTCAGGAAGATCCCCCAGAGAAGGCAATGGCAAGCGCCTCTCGTGCTCTTGCCTAGAAAAGCCCGTGGATGGAGGAGCCTGGTGGGCTGCAGGCTATAGTGGTCACAGAGTTGGACATGACCGAGTGCGCACGCAAGCAAAGGCAGGACCCACGCAGGGTTTGCTGGCAGCCGCGTGGGAACCGGGATGTCGCCACAAAGCCAAGTGCTATGGCACAGACCATTGGCTTAAGGGTCTGTTTGGTTGTACAAGTTAGCAAAATCTTTATCTTGATTGTGCTTTAAGAGGTAGTGAAGATAGTTTAAAGAGATTTTAACTGGAGTCCTGACGGTCCCAGCATTGAATAAAAGCACTAGTTGTGTGTTCTTGGACCTTGCAGAGTTAGTGGGGAGGTTTCCACAGAAGGAAATGGCTGACCCCAATGTCCAGCACCTAGGAGCTAGAAAGCCTGGGAAGTAAAGAAGGGGAGAGCCCTCTGGGGGTGGAGCTGGGGGTCTCCCCCACTAGCAGGAAGTACACCGGGCCCTGAGGAAGAGGCCCCAAAGTGGAATTACAGCTTCAATCTGGAAGCCCTGCCGTCCTGCTCTGAGCTTTGGGCAGACGCCATCAGGTGACCTTACTTGTGTTGGCAGGACTTGTATGTGTGTGTTGTATCGAGTGATTCAGAGAACACAAATAGGGCAGAAGTGATGGCTCTGAGCGTAAAAGCTGGGCCCAGGTGTCAGATTTCCAGCACATGACCACATCCTTAGGGACCCCCAGAAGCTCCTTAAGGAGGGGAAGCCCAAGGGAAAGACTGGATTTCCTGCCAATGTAAACCATTTCATCTGTTTTACCATCTCTAAGTGTCTGTTATCAGCCGTTGAATCTGCTTCATAAGAAAGTTATCCGTAGATCATCAAGGGTCTTTAAACAATCATTCATCCTGACTGGTAAAGGCATTTGGTGGTACCAGAGGTAAAGACTCTGTCTGCCAAAGCGGCAGCCTCAAGAAATTCAGGTTTGATCCCTGGGTGAGGAAGAACCCCTGAGTAGGAAATGGCAACCCACTCCAGTATTCTTGCCTGGAGAAAGTCCATGGGCAGAGGAGCCTGGCGGGCTACAGCCCATGAGACTGCAGAGAGTGGGACCTGACTGAGCAGCATTCTCTTCAAATAATTTCATAGTATTCAAGAGTTCAGTTGAGTTCAGTTGCTCAGTGGTGTCAGACTCTTTGTGACCCCATGAACCGCAGCATGCCAGGCCTCCGTGTCCATCACCAACTCCCGGAGTCCACCCAAACCCATGTCCATTGAGTCGGTGATGCCATCCAACCATCTCATCTTCTGTCGTCGCCTTCTCCTCCTGCCTTCAATCTTTCCCAGCCTCAGGGTCTTTTCCAATGAGTCAGCTCTTCGCATCAGGTGGCCAAAGTATTGGAGTTTCAGCTTCAACATCAGTCCTTCCAATGAATATTCCACTGACTTCCTTTAGGATGGACTGGTTGGAGCTCCTTGCAGTCCAAGGAACTCTCAAGAGTCTTCTCCAACACCACAGTTCAAAAGCATCAGTTCTTCGGTGCTCAGCTTTCTTTATAGCTCAATTCTCACATCCATACATGACCACTGGAAAAACCATAGCCTTAACTAGATGGACCTTTGTTGACACAGTAAAATCTCTGCTTTCTAATATGCTGTCTAGGTTGGTCATAACTTTGCTTCCAAGGAGTAAGTATCTTTTAATTTCATGGCTGCAATCACCATCTACAGTGATTTTAGTGCCCCCAAAAATAAAGTTTGTCACTGTTCCCACTGTTTCCCCATCTATTTGCCATGAAGTGATGGGGCCTGATGCCATGTGTGTATCCGCATATGTGTGCGTATCCACACGCACTCTTGCCACGGGCTCAGATACATAATATGCAGAAATAAATCTCAGATCTGACCTCATACCCATTCAGAAATGCATGTTTTCACCACAAACTTACATGCAAAAGGAAGAAGAGGGGAATTCCCTGGACGTCCAGTGGTTAGGACTTCTCCTTCCAGTGCAAGGGGTGTGGGCTAGACCTCTAGTTGCAGAGATAAGATCCCACATGCCTACAGGCCAAAAAAAAAGAAAAAGAAACATAAAGCAGAAGCAATATTGTAACAAACTCAATAAACAATTTAGGATGGTCCACATCAAAAAATCTTAAGAAACAAGGGGAGAAAAAGAAGTACGATTTCATGTTGCTCTATTACACAGCAACCTGAAACGTGTACAGAAGGCGTGGACAATGCTTACTTAGGACTGAAAGTCTATCTCAGAAGGTCAAGAAAAGAGTGAAAAGAAACTACAAATCTCTTAGGTATGACTCTGTCAATACGACCCCATATGCCATGATTTTTTAGCAAAAAAAAAAGAAAAAAAGAAAAACTCACAAAGTCTGCTCTGTATGTACTGATAAAAATACACAGAGAACTCTACCCAAAATGGATGGAGAGCTAAAAAGAGGACAGCATTTTCAGAGCATCTGGGTATTTCCGGTGTTTAACTTTGTATTGCTCTGATAGAATATCATTTTATGCATTTATCTCTAAGAATGATACGTGGTCATGTGCTCTGAATCTTTTTTGCTTACAGAAGAAAAAACAGAGAATAAGTGACAGGACCCCAGCCATGGCCAAAAATACACGAGTATGTGCTGTATGTAAATGTTTACACAATCTGGCAACTTCTCGCTATACATCATTTGGTTTAGCAATGGTCTGGTTGCCTGTAAATGGCCCCCAATGTTGAGTAGTCTCAGACTTTTGCACTTACCAGTCAGTGGAAGTATTTGAAATACAAAATACTTGCAGTTTTGGTAACTTACACATTAGTTACCCAAACCGTTTAGGAGTCCCCCCCCCAAATATCAACAAATCAGCAGATGTACACCAGTATCAAGAATATAGACCCATTTCTTATTTGCTCAAGAAGTTCATTGCAAAAAAAAAAGTCATCGCAAAATCTTGATTAGCTTTTTCTTATACCAAGTGATATTTCTGAAAACTGCTGTGTAAATGGACACTAATAATTAACACTAATAATAATGCTGGCTCAGGAGCCAAATTACCGAGTCGTAAGGGATCACCAGTATGGGAGACACCTTTAGTCAGCTTCTCTTTGTGCCTTGGAAAACTCCATCCTGGCCCGTTATCCCCTCGCTGCGGGGTTTCTGCCTAATGGCAGGCTGGCTGCTGGGTTCTTGTGCTTCCCTGGGACTCCCAAAGTCTCCGCCCCCACAGAATTCTTGTCTTCCCATCCTCTGAGCTGTCATTCTGTCTTGCTTCTCTAGCCTTCCTTCTGGAATCCTTTTCATTCTTCCTCAAGTCCTTTTATTTTAACTTCAGATTTTTTTTTTTTTTGGTAGTGAGGATCTGTCGGTAGTAAATACTTTCAGTTTTTGCACCTGAGGATGCCTTTGTTGTCAGTTCTTGAAAGATAGTTTTAGTGGATGTAACTTTGTAGGTTGACAGTTGTATATTCTTATCCATTTGAAGGTGTTATTACACTGGCTTCTGACGTCCAGTTTTGATATGGAGAAGTCAGCAGCGAGTCTAATTATCATTCTGTGGCAAAAGGTAGGTATACTCATTTCCTAGAACTGTATTACCAAACTGCCACCAACTGGGTGGCTCAAAATAACAGAAGTGTGCTCTCTCAAAGTTTGAAAGACCAGAAGTCCAAACTCAAGTCAGGAGAGTTTCCTCCCTTCTAGCCTCTGATGTTTACCAGGTCACCAGTAATTCTTGGCATTCCCTGGCTCGTAGATGCCCCACAGCATCCTCCACCATCACGTACTGTTTTCCCTGCCTGTCAGTGTCTTCACATGAGAGTGTGTGTGTGTGTGTGTCTGTGTGTATGTGTGCCTGCATCTCCGTGTTCTCTTATAAGACCGCTAGTCACTGGATTAGGTCTCATCCTACTCCAAGATGACCTCACCTTAACTAATTATATCTGCAAAGACCCTATTTCCAAATGCCCTCACACTCTGAGGTTCAACGTGGATAGGAATTGGTGGTGGAGGAGGGAGTATTATTTGGCCCAGAGCAGTAGGTTACGTGACCACCACAACTGTATCAGAGACACAGACAAATCTCTGTGGCTTGATTTCAGAACTTTCTCATTGCTCTTGACATTCTTCTGTGTCTGGAAAGGTATTTCATTCTCTTTATATTTATCTTTAAAATTTAAAAATGTTTATACAATTTTAATACTGATTTTTTTTTTTTAGCCACAATGCACGGCATTGGTTAGTTGGTTAGTTAGTTGTTTAGTTCCCCAACCAGGGATTGAACCCATGCTGCCTGCATTTGAAACATGGCATGTTAACCACTGGACCACCAGGGAAGCTCTTATACAATTTTAAAAGGTTAGGTTCCATTTGTAGTTATTACAAAATATTGGTTATATTCCCTGTGTTGTTCAATACGTCCCTGAGCCTGTCTTACACCCAGTAGGTTTTACGTCCCCCTCCTGTACCCTGTGCTGTCCCTCCCCGCCTCTCCTCACTGCTAACCACCACTAATCTGTTCTCTGTATCTGTGAATCTGCTTCTTTTTTTGTTATAGTCACTAGTTTGTTGTATTTTTAGATTCTACACGTAACTGATATCATACAGTATTTGTCTTTATCTGTCTGACTTTTTTTTTTTTGGCTGCACTATGCCACTTGTGGGACTCTTAGTCCCCACACCAGGGATTGAACCTGGGCCCTGACAGTTAAAGTGACAAGTCCTAACCACTGGAGCTCCAGGGAATTCCCTGTCTGACTTATTTCACTTAGCATAATGTCCCTGGTCAGGGAACTAAAATCCCACATGCTATATGGAGTGGCAAAGCAAAAGCAAAAAATCTTTAAGTCCCATGGGATGATGACATTCAGAGAGTTAATGAGGAAGAAGAATAGTTATAATTTTTAATTATTTAAAAACAAGATGCAATTTTATATTTTAATATATAGAGAGAATACATATTTTTTAAATGCCAGGACAATAGACACTCTAACAGGTTATTCACCATGAAGTGAATGAAGCTTAAGCTTCAGAGCCTGTCGCTTGCACAGGTTACTTGGAAGGCCCTGGGTGGGGCTCTCACTAGACATTCCCAGCATCCCGTGTTTTCACAAATTTTGCAGAAGTGAGATATCTGAACCACAATTGGTTAAGATCCCTGACTCCACTCCACGTCCTGCTCCCTCACAATCTACCTGTTCAGGGAGAGGGCCCCGGGCATTTCCGCACCCTGGCAAATGGGAAGCTGGATGGAGGACACTTGCCACTTAGGTTTGGCCGGACACTGCTGGGGTCCTGCCCTGGTTGGATCCAGGGTATCCAAAGTGTGACGGCATCGGTGAATGAATGAATGAATGAATGAATGAGAAAAGGAGGAATATAAGCTGATATTCCTTGGTTCACACAGAAAGCCAATAAAGCCCCAAGACAAGGGACTTGCTCTGTTCATGGAGGCCGCAGGTGCCCTCCCCGTCTCCCGAGGGAGTGAAGACGCAAAGCGCCTTCCTGTTCAGGTCTTAGAAGCCCAGGCAAGAAAGTGAACGCACAGAGCCTCTATGCTCCCAGGATCAGCCTGAAAAAGGGAAGGAGGGGGAGAGAAAGAATGATTGACACGGGGTGACCAAGCTTTGGTGAGTGAGGCCCATAACTTTATTTTCAAAAGGAACTTTTATACCTTGACTTGTACACAGAGGGAAATGAAAGACACAATGTCATACAGAGTCAGCCCAAACATTACATCTATTTTGTCTTTACTGCATACCCTTCCCATAAACAATGTTGTGTACATTATCTTCTGGCCTTGGAGGCCTGTGGACATTTTATGACCCTCTTTGGATAAAGGCTGCTCAACCAGAAAACTTGTTTTCCCTTGAAATGTTTTTTTCTTTATATTTTTAATCTATGTCAGCCACAGAAAGCATTAAACAGAGATACATTCCCACGGAGCAAAGGTGCAGTGAGTTACAACAAAGAAAGAACCAATTAGCTCAAAGGTCTGATACGGTTAATTTCAAGGCTATTGCTTGTTTTTCTTAAATTTCAACTACATTAACTATTGCACTCCCAGGTGCACAGTGGATAAGAGATATGGGAACTTAGCAGCAAGCATTGGCTCAACAGTGAAATCCTACACCAGCACTACTCTAATAGATTTTAACTCTTTGAAAGGCTCTATATTTTTAGAATGTTTTAGGCTTCCTGTGCCTCTCACAGTTGGGAGCTGTGAATAATCATATGCGTAGCTGCAAGAGTCTGGATAAACCTGTCAGGCAAGCTAGAATGCTAACAGAGGGGGTTTGAATAGAAATACTCCTTTCATGTGCAAGAGACTTATTAGCTAGAGCCCTAAGTTGATTTTCTCCAGAGAAAGGAGGTCGGGGATAGCCCCCTGTTAATGTCAGAAGAGTTGGTGAAAGGCACAAAATAGTAAGATAGACAGATTCTGGTTTTGGGGTAGATGCTCGAGCAGGTCCAGGGGATCCCTCGAGTCCTGATCCACCTTGCTCGTCAGGTCTCTTCCACATGACCTTGTCATGGGTGGGATCTCCCATGCTGGCTCCCGGCAGGACACACTAGAGGACCCACAGTCTGTCCACGCCCAGCCCTATAATTGCTATCTGTCTCAGTGTCCGAATGGTTCCCAGGCATGCCCGTACCATCTCACCTGGGGCAGGTGTGGGGTCAGAGGTCAGATCAGATAAAGACCTGTCCCACAGCACCCCGCCCTTGGAGGCCAACACTGAGACAGAGCCTGGGGTGCCAGAGGTTGAGTGGGGATCGAGGCCTGGGAGAGGCAGGAGAGAATATGTGAACGCTGACACAGCCTCACTCAGCCCAGCAGGTGGGACATTCTGGAGGGGGAATGTCCACTGGAGCATTCTCTGTGAGCCAAGGGGCAGCCTCTTCATGCTCAGTGGCTGAGGATGGCTGCCCTGGGATGGGCAGGACCTCCGATGAAGCAACTCCCAGTGGCTGAGTCAGACTGAAGTTACAGATGCCCCAGCCTCGCTCTGCGTGGCTGACCACGCGCCCCATGGCGGCAGACAGTTCCTCCTCCAAGGGGATCCTGGCATTTCATGGCCCATGGTAATCAAACATGCATCTTTCTCCTCGCCTCCCCATATGTTAGAGAGTTGTGGTCCTCCAGGATTCTGGTTGGCCTTGCTTCTCACTTTCGTTAGAAAGAAGAAATTACAGAATTCCCTGGGGGCATGGGTTCCATCCGTGGTTGGGGAACTAAGCAAGCCATGCATTGTGGCCAAAAAAGAAACTTTTTTTTAATCAAATAAATAAAAGAAAAGGGAAGTTAGCAGGATGAACTGTTGCCATGGCTGCAGGCAGCCTCCCATCCTGCCTCTCCTCCACTCTGGATTCCCCTCACCTTTGGTTACTACCTCTGCTGGCTTTGGTGGCTGAGCTGGGGATAAGATCCAGACGGTCATCCCCCAGGCACACGCCCTTGTTAGGCTGGTGTTACTGTACCCATTCATTTGTGGTCATAATTGTGCAAAGGACTTTCAGGAAGCTCTGTGTATTACTAGATCACCTGAATTTTATGGAGCAGCAGCTGACCTCTCCTCTTGGCATCGGGGTCAATTTCCCCATCAAAGTGGGACTCTTCTTGCCGGGTGGTCCCTGCACACAAGAAACCCAAAGTGCCCGGGCAGCAGCTGTGGCTCACCATCACATTGGACTCTTTTGTGTCCCTTGGTGGTTGTGTCCCCTCTTTGGGAATGAGGACTCGAGCCCTGCAGAGCCCAGAGTTCCAGCAGCAGAAGTGGTGGGTTGTCCCTTTCCAAGATCAGGTGACGGAAAGACTGTGGCTTCTGCCTTGAGCATCTCCTCTTTCTCACCTGTATGCTTAAAGAGAAGCCGGCTGCCACGGTCTAGCTGCTGGAGGGTGCGGCCCATGTGGCAGAGGACAGATGTTTCCTGCCAACAGCCAGCAAGGGACCAAGGCCTGCCAATGACCACATCAGTGAGCTTGAAAGCTGATCGTCCCCAGTCGTCCTCCACTCAGGCCTTAATGCCTTGATCGCTGAATCCCTGACCCAGAGACCCCCAGCTGAGCTGCAACCAGACTCCTGACCCACTGAAACTGTGAGAGAATGAATGCTCATTGTTTTCAGCTGCTAGGTTTGGAGGTAACGTTACCCAGCAACAGACATGACATACGGGACCACTCCAGCTTCCACTTGGTGCCCAGGTCCACACACTCTTCCTCGTGAGGAACAGTGCCAGGCAGAGGGCTCTGGGCCCCCATTGTCCTGAGGGGTCACGCCCCGGCTTGCCAAGCATGAGCTGGTGTGTCAGCTGTGCCTTCCACGGGCTGTGCCATCCTGTCACTCCTAGCTGGCAGCTTCTGGGTGGTTGTGGCATGTAGTATTGCCAATGGGTCACGGGCCCACTCCCGATCACCTCCTCTTCTGAGGAGTAGACTCTCCATCAGGCTGTAGTATGACGTGGGATCCCATGCTGGTAGATCAAGCAGTCAGTCAGCTCTCAGCACGTGGTGTCAACAAAGCTCTGTGGGCAGGAAATGTGGGTGTAAACTGAGTTGTTGCCGATCACGGGCTCTAGGTACACGGGCTCAGGAGTTGCAGCTTGTGGGCTTAGCTGCTCCGCCACCTGCAGGATCTTCCTAGTCCAGGGATCAAACCCATATTCTCTGCATTGGCAGGCAGACTATTGTTATTTTTTAAAATTATTTTTGGTTGCCCTGAGTGTTTGTTGCTGCTCGAGGGCTTTCTCTCTGCCCTGCACTGCGGGGCACGGGCTTCTCGTGCCATTCTGGTGGCTTCCATGTCGTGCAGCACAGGCTCCAGGCAGGCAGGCTTCAGTAACTGCAGCACCTGGGCTCAGAAGTTGTGGTGCATCGACTAAGTTGTTCCACAGCACGTGGAATCTTCTGGGACCCGGGAGCAAACCTGCGTCCCCTGGATTGGCAAGCAGATTCTTATCCACTGGACCACCAGGGACGTCTGGGAGCACCACATTCTTGAATCTTCTCCATAACTGCCTGTGGATCAGGCCTCTTGGCCGCCACACCAGCCTTGATGATTTGATCAGTCATGATGCTCACGGTGACCCCCCTGACTTTTGGCCTCTCTTGCCAGACCCTACCATCCCTGTTGCTCTCTAATGACAGCTCCTCCTGTCATTAGCCTGGCCAGTGGAGGACAGTCATCACTATGAGGGGCACAGGTGTCCCTCTGGCCAGGTTCTCAAAGTGCCATTCCTGGCCCAGCAGGATACTGACGGGCTCCACTGCAGACCCACTGAGTCAGACGCTGGGGATGGGCCAGCCATCTGGGTCTCAGCAAGCCCTCTGCAAGCTTCAAATGCACGTCCAGGTTTGAGGACAACTGAAGTCGGGCCTCGATGAAGGGTGCGTCCTCTGGGCTCTCCTGCAGGACAAAATCCCATCCCCACCGTGTGCCCTGATATTGCCCTAATGGTCCAGGAGCGAGCGACGAGAATGAAGACAGGACACGAAATCTGGTGCCATGGATCAGGGGACCTGCAGCCTACTGGACTGCGGTGCAGAGTCCACTCTGAGTCCAGCTTTTACTCCTGATTGTAGCTACAAGAATTTCTTTGATCTTATCTTTTTCAAGACACGACACTGACATAGTCCAGATCTCCTTGTTTTTACCCCAGGCCGTCCCCTCCTGGGCTAGTCTCAGGAACAATCAGCAAGTACACGGGCAGTGTTCATGCCTGACCCCCGACCCAGTGTTTCAAGGTCCATGCTTTCATGACCCCAGTCATACTCCCTTCTGGGTCTGGTCTCGGGGTTTGTAACAAGCCTATTAGTCTAACAAAAACATGAAAGATAGTCATTAACACAGTTCTTAATATATGCCGTTTTTCCAGGTGCTATTTCTGTGGAATTTTTCAAGGCTGTGAAAGTACATTATTAGGAATTCCCACTACACCCTGACACCCTAGCATTTCGACCTCATTCACTGAGAGCCATCATTTTCTCATCTTCTGGAAGCCATCTTAATAGTTCACACCAACTCGGTGCATCGAAATNCTTTCATGACCCCAGTCATACTCCCTTCTGGGTCTGGTCTCGGGGTTTGTAACAAGCCTATTAGTCTAACAAAAACATGAAAGATAGTCATTAACACAGTTCTTAATATATGCCGTTTTTCCAGGTGCTATTTCTGTGGAATTTTTCAAGGCTGTGAAAGTACATTATTAGGAATTCCCACTACACCCTGACACCCTAGCATTTCGACCTCATTCACTGAGAGCCATCATTTTCTCATCTTCTGGAAGCCATCTTAATAGTTCACACCAACTCGGTGCATCGAAATTTTCGTTCAAGTTAAGCCCTGGGGCTGGAACTATGAAGGTTCAGGCTTGAGCCCCGATTCCCTCTCCTTCTGCAGGGCGGGAGGACTTCCCTGCTGACAGTCAGGGAGGCCTATTGGCTTCCTAGCCTGCCTTTCAGAGAAGGCAATGGCACCCCACTCCAGTACTCTTGCCTGGAAAATCCCATGGACAGAGGAGCCTGGTAGGCTGCAGTCCACGGGGTCGCTAGGAGTCAGACACGACTGAGCGACCTCACTTTCACTTTTCACTTGCATGCATTGGAGAAGGAAATGGCAACCCACTCCAGTGTTCTTGCCTGGAGAATCCCAAGGACAGAGGAGCCTGGTGGGCTGCCGTCTATGGGGTCGCACAGAGTCGGACACGACTGAAGTGACTCAGCAGCAGCAGCAGCAGCCTGCCTTTAAGGGACTGTTGCTTGTCCTNGGCTGCCGTCTATGGGGTCGCACAGAGTCGGACACGACTGAAGTGACTCAGCAGCAGCAGCAGCAGCCTGCCTTTAAGGGACTGTTGCTTGTCCTGAACGTTTCATGAATGACACTCAGGTTGAGTGTCGGTGCCACTTGGTAGCAGCCGGACGATTCCACTGTCCTCGGCTCCGCTATTTTCTGATACAGTTCACTGACTGACACGTCCTGCACTCACTCGTATGTTCTCTCCCATGGTTAGCCCCTCCCAGTGCACCACCAGTGAGAGTTTTCATAATTTGATCACTACTTTCTGCCAGGGGGTGTCTGTGCTCCCCCCACTAATGGGGCCTCCAACGTCAGGTCTGCTGCGTGGGATCCAGGTCCAAAACCAAAACTAATCACGGGCTTTCTTGGACCCGCACTCCGTTCTGCATCTGTGTTATATGCTCTGATATTTGCCATCAAAAATGATACGGTACAATATAAAGACGAACGGTAAAATTCATGACCATAATTTTAAATTTTCTTTTTTTCTTTTCTTAGAATGACATTAAATAGCAAACAGGAAACAAATCGAGAGAGAATGCAAAATAAAGAGGAAGCCTTTACATTTCAGTACCTCTAACAGCACTTTTATCCTGCTTTTGAACAATCGAGGAGCCCATGTTTTCATTTTGCACTGGGCTCTGTAAATTAGGCAGCCATATCCTGTTTATAAGCTTCATCCCATTAGAAATTTCTTGTGATTTTCACACCCTACAGAAATGTTCATTTTCTCACCTAATTTTGCATACTTTCTCAGAGTCCTCAGAATGATGAAATCTCTAGACCCCTGCATAAACCGCACCCTTCCCAATATCCCCAATATCCACCTTGAGTGATGCAATCACATCAATTTTTCC
>SJYA01009225.1:0-14214 GCA_006410615.1 Neotragus moschatus
CCTCCGCGCAGAGCGCTCAGCCACACAGGTAAGCCCGAGCTAAGGGCTTGGGTAGCAAGCCGCACAGGCAAGGACCGAGCCTTGGGTACGGGCCCTGGGGTAAGCGCGGAACCTCGGAACTTCTGGGAACTGGCAGCGTCAGAAATCACCTCCTCTGTCGCCTCTTGACCTTGAGCGAGTGACCTGGTTTTAAGCCGTCCAGCCCTCAACGTCCTCATCTGTGAAATGGAGCCTTACTGATGCCGCTAAGTGGAACTGCCTCTGTTTTAAAGTCGTTTTACAAACGTGTTTTAGGACTTAATGGGAAGATTTGGAAATCACTGAAAAGGGAAAGTCTCTTGCACGGTTTATCACTTTCCAAACATTTTTCGCCTCCCTCCCCTTGTCTCCAAATCTTGAGGTTGTGTATTTATTAGTATTATTAGTGTTGTGTTTTTACGAAACTGATGACTGGTAGATTCCAGGCCCTGAGACAGGGAGCGCGGGTATGTCCCCCGCGCGGGTATGTCCCCCCAGGCAAGGGGATGGCCCAGCTGTCCTTTGCTATGCTTTGTGCACAGCGCCAGCCCCGCCCCCACCACACATCCACAGGCGCCCCTTTCCTGAACCCCTGGGAACAGGATTGCCTAGATGGGGAGTGGAGTTCTCTGTGTCTCCCTGCCCACCCACCTCCATGGCCCAGCCTCAGTCTCCCATCTCTGAACAATGGGGGAGGGGGACCGCAGCTGTGACTTTCAAACGTGAGTATGTGGCAAGCTCACCTGGGGCTCTCCTGCTCTATGAAGGCCAGGGGCCTATATACCACCCTCTCCTATTGGGGCTTTGTACATGAGTTTGTGCAAACTCTGGGAGATAGTGAAGGACAGGGAAGCTTGGCGTGCTGCAATCCGTGGGGTCGCAAAGAGTCCGACACGACTGAGCAACTGAACGACCACCACCACCACCACCACTCAGAAACGGTGGGCTCTGCCCCCTCGTGCAGATATGCCTCGGGTCGAGGGAGTAGGAGTGGGCACTCCCAAGTTGGAACAGTTGCATCTGGGGGGCACACACCTGCCAGTGTCTGACATTCCCTTGGGACCGGAAGGAACAGAAAGATGTCTATCTAGCATTGGACAAAGATGAGAATTTTCCTACACAAAACAGACTTTCTGCCGGGGGAGCCCCCTGGATGGGTACTTGAGCCTGAACTGTCTGCTGCAAGAGCCCTTCCCCACCTCCCCACCACCCATCCCCCATTCCTCCCAAAGTTCTCAGAGACACCCTGGAAAACTCCCCTGGGAAGGGTTTGCCTGGGGGCAGGGCCTGGGCCTGGGAGCGGGGCCTGGGCACCTAGCTTCAGAAGTTCCTTCTCTGCTCCTTGTCCAGCTCTCCCTGTCCAGCCGCCTGCAGCTGACGTTGTACCAGTACAAAACGTGTCCCTTCTGCAGCAAAGTCCGCGCCTTCCTCGACTTCCACGCCCTGCCCTACCAGGTGGTGGAGGTGAACCCTGTGCGCCGGGCCGAGATCAAGTTCTCCTCCTACAGGAAGGTGCCCATCGTTATGGCCCAGGAAGGAGAGAGTTTGGTGAGCCTTGGGGAGCTGCCTCCTGCCCCAGTGTCCTGGGCTGTCCTGGAACACCCCTGAGTCGGGCCCTGCTCTGCAGCCCTGGGAGGAACGTGGGCTCTTTGAGTTTCCGCTGAGGATTATAAACCAGTGAGTCTAAGGGAGGCAGAGCGCCACAGAGCTCAACAATGTGGGTTCTGAAGTCTGGGTGGATTGGGTTCAAGGAGGGATTCTGCCACTCCCTGACTGTGTGACTTAGGACCAGTCACTTAGCCTCTCTAACTTGGCTTCATTGATCAACATAGAACCGTACCCTCCGGGGTGTAGGACTTGGCTCCTGGTCTGTAGCTTCTGAGTCTACCCAGCCCCTCAGAGCCCAGGAGGCCATGTGGGTGAGGGGGCAGGGCTCAGATCCTGGGTCCTTCCCACCTCCTCCTGTCCATTAGCCACACGTGGTCTCCCTTACACAGGACAGGCTTCCCTGTTAGTGGGGACTGGGGGGAGGTAGAATTCAGTGAGCATCAGTTTTCAGGGCAAAGCCCCAGGGACAGGGACACAACACCCAGGATCCCCCTGACCGGTTCCTGCAGAATGTCTGGATGTCAAGACTGTAGAAGAGCCCCTGGTGACCCGGCCAGTGGCCAGTCAGCCAGTCCCCACCGCCCCTCCCAGCCCTGATCTAAACCATCCTCTTCTCCAGCAACAACTGAACGACTCCTCTGTGATCATCAGCGCCCTCAAGACCTATCTGGTGTCAGGGTAAGGAACCCCTGCGGCCCAGGCTGGCACCGTGTCTCATGCCCTCTCCTGTCTCAGGGAGGCCTCCCCTGGGAGCCTCCATGGGAGTGGGGGTGGGGCTGCAGCTTACATTTCCAGAATGGGTTGTGGGTGTCACTCTGAGATGTCCCCCTTCCTCTCCTCCGTGCATCTCCCTCTGTCCTGGAGGTGTTTCCAGAGTCTGCCCCAAATCCCTCTTGCTGCAGGATTTCTCTCCTGTGTCACCCACAAGAGGGTGGGAAGCTTCTGCGGGTTGACTCAGGTTGGGGAGGTACTGTTCATCCAGCGGAGGTGAGGGCTTAGTCTCCGAGGAAGAGGGAGTCGGGGTAAAACTCTAGATGTCTCCCAAAGGCAACCCCTGGTGGACATCATCACCTACTATCCACCCATGAAGGCGGTGAATGACCAGGGCAAGGAGGTGACCGAATTCTGCAACAAGTACTGGCTCATGCTGGATGAGAAGGAAGCCCAGCGGATGTATGGGGGGAAGGAGGCCAGGACGTGAGTGGGGCTAGGGCTGGCCCTGGGAATGCGGGGAGGGGGTGGTCTCCCCACTGAGGGGACCAGGCTGAGCGAGATGCTGTAAGCCATGAAGGCTGGGGCTGGGCCACAGGTGGGACTGAGTCCCCTTGTGCCTCCCCTCGCCCTGGGCGCTCGCACAGGAAGCCCACCAAGCCAGCCCTCTGCTCCCCTTGCCTGCAGGGAGGAGGGGAGATGCTGGCTCAGGAAGCCCACCTGGCCTGCTCTCTGTCCCCCTCGCCCACAGGGAGGAGATGAAGTGGCGGCAGTGGGCGGACGACTGGTTGGTACACCTCATCTCCCCCAACGTGTACCGCACGCCGGCCGAGGCCTTGGCCTCCTTTGACTACATTGTCAAGGAGGGCAATTTCGGAGCCGTGGAGGGCGCCATGGCCAAGTACATGGGCGCAGCTGCCATGTACTTCATCAGCAAGCGGCTCAAGCGCAGGTGATGGTGCACGCGTGAGTGTGTGGGTGGGTACGCGTGCGTGCACCTGGGGCTTCCCACCCCCAGCATTAGCCCATCTGAGACTCAAACCCCGAAACTCCTGCTTGCCTCCCCCACCCCAGGGGAAGCAGGGCTGGCCTTGGAGTCCAGTTCTGGGTCCCTGTCTTGTACCGTCCTCTGTCCCCCTCGCCCGCCCCGACAGCTGGTCCCTGGGCCTTCCCACGCTCCCCACCTGTGCCAGGGTTCGGAGTCCCCCTGATGGACTTCTCCATCCTTGCCCAGGCACCACCTCCGGGATGATGTGCGGGAGGATCTCTATGAGGCTGCCAACAAATGGGTGGCAGCTGTGGGCAAAGACCGGCCCTTCATGGGGGGCCAGAAGCCGAACCTGGCAGATCTGGTGAGTATGGTGGTGGCAGGGGGTGCACATATTGGAGGGTCTCTCCCAGGCTGGGAAAAGCCAGGTGTGGGCAATACCTGCATCTCACAGCTCCTCCATCCCAGGGGCACCTGGCTGCACAGATTGTCAAGGGCCTAAGGAAGAGGAGCGCTCCAGGCTTCCGCCTAGCAAAAAGTACTGCGACAGGGTCTTGTGAGCCCGACCTCAGTGCCAATCCTTGAAGTAGTTCTGCCAGGGTAGAATATGTGGCTTGCAAGGTTCAGGTCTTGGAGTAGATGATGGGGTCGGTCCCCTCTTCTAAAATCTCAGGAACTGAGGGTGGGGGAAGGGCATTTTCTCAAAGGAAACTCTGAGTCGGGGGAGGGGGGTGGTTTGTTGCCCAGAAAAGGGGATGTAGGTGCAGGACAGGCAAAACCTGCAACCAGCCCACACACTTCATTCAAAGCCCCACGCACAAAGCTGGCCCATTAGTGGGTGTCTCGCTAATCCTGCTGGCCACGCCAGTTCTATCGTTGATCCTGTTCGTGACACCGGTTGTCTTGCTGTTCACACTGCACTGTTTGCTGAACCCAGGGGAGACAAGGCATGAACTGAGAGGCTGGAAGGAAGCTCAGGGAACCATGGGAACTGCAGACACGGTTATTCTCTCCTGGCTGGCACGGCAGCCGTAGCAGCAGACATAACATAAGCTCACATAACACAACACAACCTCTGGGGCGTTCCAGGTGGAGCTTGTATATGCTTACAGAACACAAGTAGCCCGTGGCCCAGCGAGTACCTCGTGAGGCTCACGCGCAGTGCTGTAAGTGATCTCGGCCGTTACATGTGGATTACTCACAAAACATGGGGCGAAGGCGAGAGGGTGTGGGGCGAGAGAGCCTGACCACCCATCTTGGCGAATTTGCTGTTTCCCTAGAGTGGGTCATGGGGCTCTCAGGGGAGGTGATGGGCCAGTGTGGACACCCCTCTGTACCCACCCCCAGGCAGTCTATGGCGTGCTACGTGTGATGGAGGGTCTGGAAGCCTTTGATGACCTCATGCGTCACACTCACATCCAGCCCTGGTACCTGCGGGTAGAGAAGGCCATCGCCGAGGCCCCACAGTGAGCTGAGCCTTGTGATCCCTGACGAGGGGCGGGGGCGGAAACAGCAGAAGATGCTGGCTGTGAAGGACCAGGGCCGCTGGGCCAGGACTTGGCGACGCTGAGACACTGTGCAGCAGGGGACAGGATAATTCGGCCTCTTGCGCACCCCACCCTGGCAGCCCCCTCGCTTCTAACACTGGACGTCTGCTGTGGCCCTGGGGGACAAAGCCCAGACTTGGTTTCCATCCACGGGGCATGGAAGGCTACCTCCCTCCACACCAGCCCCAGGGGCTGACCCTCCCTGACTCCCTCCTGAGCCTCCCTGCTCTCAGCCTTCTCTGGGGCTCTCAAGGCTGCCCTGTCTGTGCCGTGTGGTGGGAGTCAGGTCAGGCTCCTGATCTGAGCAAGGGAAGCAGGGACCCTTTGGTTTTGGGAGACCCCATCCTTGGCTCCCTCTGGGTCCTGCTATTCTCAGGTACCCCCCCCCCCCAGACACACACACTGGGACTGTATATCATATTTGCAATAAAGAAAAGGTTTGTGGTTCCCTGCGTGGTGGCACTGTAGTGGAGGTCAGTGCAGGTTAGGGAAGGCTGTCCTGGCGGTTAATACTGTTTGTCCAGGGCTTAGCAAGGGTCAGGCCTGGGTGAAAGGCTCAGCGTGCTTTGTGTCCTGGAATCCCTATGTTCCTGGCCACTGAATGCTCAGCAGGGAGGTGCAGAGATGGCCTGGGGCACAGGTCCGGTTTTGCTCCCCACTGACTGTGGGACTCTGGCCAGGGCAGCAGCACCCCTCTCTGAGCCCGAGTCTCCTCCTCTGTCAAGGGAGCTCAAGGATGGCCCCCACCTCCAGGGATGGTTGTAAGGGCTCAAACACAAGACGCGGGTCAGCGTATGGAAGGATGCCTGGCTCAGCGGGGGCTGGAGTTGTTCAGTCCTGCTCTACAGACCAGGAGACCAGGGATCAGAAGACGCAGGGCCCTTTGAGGCCCTCCGGCTGTGGATGGCCACGCAGGGCTACAGTCTCAGGCCTGGGACTTCACGGGATGGATGGTAGGAGAGGAGTCTAGAGAGAAGCAGCTCTGGGAATGAGCAGGGGCTGTGGGGTCCCTGCTCTCCTGGTTTCAGCAGATGATGGGCACGCTGGTCTGCCGAGGTTGCCCTCCAGAAGCCAGCCAGTGAGCTGGATCACTACGTGCTGGGGCCTCCCTGTCGGGGAGTGACAGGCCAACTCCCTCATACCCCCCCCCCAGGAGAGTTTAACTTTTTTCTTTAATTTTTTTTAAAACAGAAATCATTCATGGTCTTTGTATTAGCACACGTTCAAATAAGGTTGGTGATGGACAGGGAGGCCTGGCATGCTGCAGTCCATGGGGTCGCAAAGAGTCAGACATGACTGAGCGACTGAACTGAACAGATAAGGCGGCACAGACCTTAGGCCCTCCGGAGGCAGGCCGCGCCCCGTGGGGAGGCAGTGGCTGCAGCTTCTGCAGGGCTGCCCGCCACCTGCTTGGTTTGGTTCCCGTTGTGAGCATCTGCCCTCGTCACACCGGCTGGGTCTTCGCATCTGCGGAGTGCTCCTGTGGGAGGAAGGAGGGAAGCTGAGGCCTGAGGCCAAACCACACGTCTGAGGGATGAGGAGCCATCTCTGAGGGGCCAACAGGCGTTCGGGTCTCCAGAGTCACCGCTGGCCGGGATGCGGCTCCCCCTTCACTGATCGGCTTTTAAGTCCCCAAGGGGCCTGTGATGGCCCTAGAGCCTCCTGCAGCAGGGCAGGAACTAGGCCAGGAGCGCCATGACATGTTGGGGGAGGCCTTCCTATATCCTTTCCCCTCCCCGCTTTCCTTCTCTTCACAGACAGCCTTTTCCATGTCACCCGCCTGGAGATAACTTGGTACTTTTCCAGCTGTTCAAGGAGGCTGGCAGGCCTTTCTCTGTCTCAATCCCAGAATCACCAAAGGGAGTGTTGGATGTGACCTGCTTGGGATAAGGCGGCCACCTTCAGTCCGGGATACTGTGGCCCAGGGAGGGTCTCACGTCTCACAACCCCACCCTGTGCTCCCTCCCTTTTCTGCTCCTCCTGCTGTCTCCGGTGATTGGGTCTCCCAGCCTTGGCGTCCTCGGGATGCCTGGCCTAGTTAAGGAGACCCCGTGGTGCAGGCCAGACCCCAGCTGCTCATCGCCACCCTTCTCCTCGTGTTCACAGAGATGTTTTCTTCTGACCTTGCATTTCTCAGAGGAAGATACGGTAAACGACAAAGCAGCCATCCTTCATTTAGGGGCCTGGCTCCTCACTGGGGTTCATCCCTGAGGTTGCTGCAGGCAGAGAGCCTGTCCAGACCCTCCTACCCTCACCCACCCCCACTAAATGGTCACCTTGATGAAAAGTCCAAGTTCCTTGGACTTGTAGAACCACTAATTAGAAGTTCCCTGTGACAGGGAATTCCCTGTGACCGGGACTTCGCTGTGACGGGGGCTGGATAATAGCCAGTCAACGCAAGGCCACCAATGCAAGGAGCCCCGGGTCCTGCTTCTGTCAGAGTATTCCTCCCAGAGGTGACAACCTTGCCTCAGTCACCTTTTCCCATAATCGCCAGAGGGCGGTAAGAGGATGCAAAGCCTGGAGGAGCAGGTCACAAGGCCTGGTGCTGCCACCTTGTGGCCAATTCTGGGATCGCATCTTTGGGCCATCTTCCTTCTCCAAGGACTGACTTGCCCATCTGTAAAACGGGCTTCCTGGGTAGCTCAGATGGTAAGAATCTGCCTGCAAAGCAGGAGACCTGGGTTTGACCCCTGGGTAGGGAAGATTCCCTGGAGAAGGGCATGGCAACTCACTCCAGTATTCTTGCTGGGAGAATTCCATGGACAGAGGAGCCTGGTGGGCTGCAGCCCACGGGGTCACAGAGTCGGACAGGACTGAGCAACTAACACAACACAACACAAGTGGGGTTAACATGTAAGGGTCTGAAGATGAGTGGGTAGGGAGAGTCATGCGTCTCAGGGGGAAGAACTGCAAGCCAGGGACCCTTGCCCCATTTTGGTCAAGCTCAGGTCATGGTGAGTGCCCTGTGGCAGTGGTGGCAGCAGGTTTGAGGTGGGAACTCTGTGCTCTGTGGCCTTGGGCAAGCCCTTGGAGGTCAATTACCCTTCATGAGGTGGTTGTAATCGTGGATGGGAAGGTTGCACAAAGTTGATGTGCCCTGTTGATGGGTGAGCGATGTTTTTCTGCAGCCGGTGAGGTTCGCTATTTCTTCTCAGCATACTCCAGCTCTGTTTCCATCTGGGCTCCTGCAGTTCACAGCTGAGAGCTACTGTTTCCAGACAAGAGCTCCAGGAAGTAAGAAGGGGAGAGTCGTGAGACTGTGCAGATCAGGAGGGCTCCCCGGAGAGAGAGAGCTACAGCAGAGGCTTTAAAGATTAGGATTCTGGGTTGCTTTTTTTGTTAGATTGTTAAATTTTAAAATTTCATTTTTATTATACAAATAACTGTGTATTGTGCATAAACAGATCTTGCAGAGAAGCAAAAAGATGATACCAATTATTTATAGACCCATCACTGAGATTAAAAACTTTTTAAAACAATTAAAAAAATTCAGGGGGCTTCCTTGGTGGTCTAGTGGCTAAGACTCCTCACTCCCAATTAAGGAGGTCCAGGTTCAATCCCTGGTCAGGGAACTAGACCTCACATGCTGCAACTAAGTTCAAAGATCCTGCATGCCACAGTGCAGATCCTGTGTGCTGTAACTAAGACACAGCAAAGCCAAATAAATATTTTAAAAATAAATATAAGAAAAACTTAAAAACATTTTTTTTTGGAGAATAGCCTTCTAGTTATCTTTTTGTAGGCTGCATTTAGTATGTGTATGTTAGAGAGACATATAAAATATCTTACATTTTCACACATAATTTATACTTTACATATAAGTATTTATATGTAAATGTTGGAGAAGATTCTTGAGAATCCCTTTGACTGCAAGGAGATCAAACCAGTCAATCCTAAAGGAAATCAAGCCTGAATACTCATTGGAAGGACTGATGCTGATGCTGAAGCTCCAGTATTTTGACCACATGATGCGAAGGGTCAGCTCATTAGAAAATACCCTGATGCTGGGAAAGATTGAAGTCAGGAAGAGAAGGGGATGACAGAGGATGAGATGGTTGGATGGCATCATTGACTCGACAGACATGAGTGCATAAGCTCCGGGAGATGGTGAAGGACAGGAAAGCCTGGCGTGTTCCAGTCAATAGGGTCGCAGAGTTGGACGCGACTGAGCAACTGAACGACAATAAATGTGTCCCACAGTTGGTGGTGGTCTGGTTGCTCAGTCTTGTCTGACCCTTGTGACCCCATAGACTGTAGCCCACCAGGCTCCTCTGTCCATGGGATTCTCCAGGCAAGAACACGAGTGGGTTGCCATTTCCTTCTCCAGGGGATCTTCCCAATCCAGGAATCAAACCTGGGTCTCCTGCCTTGCAGGATTTCTTTACTGACTGAGCTACAAGGGAAAACCCTCCAACAGTTAAATGGGGCCTATTTTGTGGCAAGCACTGTTTTGAGCACTTTACACAGCCTTTCACTATCTCTCTGAGGTAAGTACAAGTATTCCCATTTTATAGATAAAGAAACTGAGGCATCAGATTAAGTGAACTGCTTGGTGTCACACAGTAAATAGCACAGGGAGGATTTGAACCTAGATTTCCTGGGCCCAGAAACAGTGACCTTAATCAGAATATTATAATATTTCTCTCTCTAGAAATATTTTTTTAAATAAAAATTCAGATCACAATGTATTCCAGATCAGCAACCATTCTCCCTCACTGTTTCTAATGACTGCCACTGCTGCCTAATTTATTTAACCAGTTGGATGGGAAGGATTTGGATGGACAGAAGTGTCTAACAGAGAACAGGGCTGATAGTCGGGCGGGGAGTGGGGATGGTGTGTGGGCTAAATAATGACCCCCAAATATATCCAGGACCTAATCCCTGGAAGCTGGGAACATTACCTTATGTGGCAAAGAGACTCTGTTGATGTGATTAATGATTTTGAGATGGAGAGGTTTTCCTGGATTATCCAGCTGGGCCCTATGTAATCACAGTCTGCTTATAAGATGGAGCCAGAGGGAGCTTTGACTAAAGAGATGTGAGAACAGAGATGAGAGGCTGGAATGACGCCAGGAAGAGGTCACAAGCCAAGGAGAGCAGCCAGTCTCCAGAGGCCGGAAGAGGCAAGAAATGAATTCTCCTTGAGAGCCTCCGGAAGGAAGCAGCCCTGTGGGACGCCTAGATTTCAGTCCACTGAGGTTGATTTTGAACTTCCGGCCTCTAGATCTATCGGGAATGAATATGTGCTGTCTCGGGGCGCCACGTTTATGGCGATCTGTAACAGTGGACTTTTGTTGCTCAGTTGCTGTGTCCAACACTCTGCACCCCACAGACTGCAGCACACCAAACTCCTCTGTCCTTTAATATCTTCCAGAGTTTGCTTAAATTCATGTCCATTGAGTTGGTGATGCCATCTAACCATCATCCTCTGCCTCCCCCTTCTCTTTTTGCCTTCAGTCTTTCCCAGCATCAGGGTCTTTTCCAGTGAGTCAGCTCTTTGCATCAGGTGGCCCAAATATTGGAGCCTCAGCATCAGTCCTTCCAGTGAATATTCAGGGTTGATTCCCTCTAGGATTGAGTGGTTTGATCTCCTTGTAGTCCAGGGGACTCTCAAGAGTCTTCTCCAGCACCACAATTGGAAAGTATTAATTTTTTGACACTCAGGAAAAACCATAGTATTGACTATATGGACCTTTGTCAGCAAAGTGATGTCTCTGCTTTTGAATACGCTGTCTAGATTTGTCATAGCTTTTCTTCCCAGGAGGAAGTGTCGTATTAATTTCCTGGCTGCACTCACTGTTTGCAGTGATTTCGGAGCCTAGGAAAATAAAATCTGTCATTAGGGCACTAATACAAACGGTACAGTCAGGGAAGACTAACCCTTACTACAGTATGGTCAGGGAAGAGAACTGGTTCAGGGAGCCAAGTGCCAGAGGCAAGTCCTTGGCTCTGTGCCAGTGTATTCTCAATAAGCTGTATTCCCGGCAATCAGTAAATGGATACACATTAAAAAAAGAAAAATGCAGGGCAGGGGTTGGGCTCTTTGGTGCAGTCAGGGGCCCCCACCAAACTGGCGGGTGTGGGTGGAGCCAGCTCAGGGCCTTCACAGCTGCTGTGGAGAGATAGTCGTTCCTCCTGGGCCACAGGGACCATGCTGAGTGGTGATGGCAAAAGGCCCAGAGAGACCATTCCTTTGTACCCCCCTTCCCCCTTCTCCAGCACCAACCTCTGTGTTATGGAAACTGAGAGTCAGAGAGGCCTGGGGGCCTGGGGCAGCCCTCTGGCCCACCTCTGGCCTCGGTCTCCTCATTCCTGGTTCCTCCCTGCCCTCCTGCATCACTGCCCTCCCACTGGCCTTCTTCCCACCCAGCACTGGCAGCCTCTCCAGCTCCTCTGACCGGGCCTCGCTGGTCTGCTCCTGCTTCCTCGCTGGCCCTGGGCGGCAGAGACCAAGGTCCATGCTTGGGCAGTGGGGCCCGGCGTACAGGCTGCCCCTCCTGTCACCCTTCCCCTACATTCCAGTCCGCTGGGACTGGTAAAATGGGGCCTGGGGGCAGCCTGGCCGTGAACCAAGGCGGAGAACCGGGCTTGGGGCTTCAGTCAGCAAAGCTGCTTTGAATCTTGGTTCAACCTATGCCCTTTAAAAAGAAAAAGAATATATGTATGTTTTAGCTGAGTCGTGGTTTGCAGGATCTTTGTTTCCCAACCAGGGATTGAACCTTGGGCCCTCCACATTGAGAGTCCAGAGCCCTAGCCCCTGGACTGCTAGGGAATTCCCAACATTTGCCCTTTGGATGAATCTGGCATTCCACCTGGCCCTGAGCTGTAAGGTAAATACCGTGCCCATCTTCCTCATGAGGAAACTAAGGCTCAGAGAGGCATGAAACTTGCCTAAGATCACACTGCCAGGTGCCAGGATTCAAACACAGCCCTGCCTCACTTTCCCCCAGCTCTCTGGGGCCTCCTGGCCGGGAGAGTGGCCAGGGACCAGGTGTCACCTACCTGAGGTCAGGCAAGGAGCCCCTGCCCCTTAGTGAAGTTCCCCACAGCTGGGTCGTGGCGTGGGTCCAAGGCTGCCAGGCCTTGTGTGGGGGCAGGAGCCAGCCGTATCTTCACCCCCAAGCATATAGCCAGAGTGGGTCACTCTGATCTGCTTCAGGGTCTTGTCACTTGTTCCCAGGGAGGCCCTGGGCAAGCCCCTGCCCCTCCCAGGGTCTTAGTTTCCACCTTTGTAAAATGGGGACATGGCAGCAGCAGCCCTTGTCCCCTGTGTGCACAGAGCTGCAGCTCAGCAATGTCACTCCCGGGACTGAGATGAAAGGGTCTCGCTCCAGGAAGGAAGCGCATAGAACATGGGCCAGGTCCCCCCACCCTCCCACCCCAGCCCCCAAAGCCAGAGATCCCAGACCTCCTCATTAGGGGCCAGAATGTGGAGGGGGGGTGGGCAGGGAGGCAGGGGAGGAGTGGAATGAAAAAGCATTTAGGGGAAATTACTCTGTGTTTGGAATCCAGGATGGGGCTGGGGCACTGCAAGTGTTTAAGGACCAGCCATTTCCGTTTCCTGTCTCGTTTCAACGGCCCAACAGCCCTCCCAAGGCGTGTCTGGAGGTCGAAAGTCTGGAGTGTGTCTCACTGGGCTAAAGGCAAGGTCATCCTCAAGGCAGCATTCCTTCTGGAGGTTTTCTGGGAGACTTGACCTTGCCTTTTCCAGTTTCTAGAGGCCACAGGAATCTTTGACTCAAGGCTCCTTCCTCCATCTTCAAAGTAAGAAGCCCCGGGCTGAGTCCTTTGTCCAATCTCCCTGGCTCTCTCCCTGCTTTCCTCTCCCACAAGGAAGCATCTTGTGATCTTGGGTCCACTTGGATAATCCAGGCTACTCTCTCTCTCTCCCTGTATGAAAGTCAGCTGATTGGCAAACCTAATTCCATCTGTTACCTGAATTAGCCTTTGTTTGCCTTGCCACCTAATGCACTGGTCTGGGGATTAGGACGTGCATGTCTTTGGGAGGGGATGTAATTCTGCCTCCCACANCTCTCTCTCCCTGTATGAAAGTCAGCTGATTGGCAAACCTAATTCCATCTGTTACCTGAATTAGCCTTTGTTTGCCTTGCCACCTAATGCACTGGTCTGGGGATTAGGACGTGCATGTCTTTGGGAGGGGATGTAATTCTGCCTCCCACACGACAGGGCATGTGCATGGGTTTTATCCAATGACGAACTACTTGTTAGGCCTGTAGTGGGTGCCGGGCACCTAACTGGGACCAGCATATGAGAAAGTCGATCCTCTAGTTGGTGGTGAGAAGTATGAGGGAAAGAAACAAATGGGGAGGGGAATGAACTGGGCTGTGGAGGGACCAGGGCTGTCCCTGTAAGTAAGATGGCCAGGGAAAGCCTCCGTAAGAGGGTGACATGTGATTAAAGACTGGATGGAGGAGACTCCCCTGGTCCAAGGGCTGAGACTGTGCTCTCAAAGCAAGTGCACTGGGTTCGATTCCCGGTCAGAGAACTAGCTCGTATATGCTGCAACTAAGACCTGGGGCAGCCAACTAAATAATAAGATTGGAAGGAGGGAGGAAGGAACAAAGGCGGCAACACAGGAACGTTGGCTTGGTGACCAACATTGTCACCCGCCTACCAAAACGAACTTCTGTGCTGGAGGAGCCACTTTCCCAGTGAGTGGGACCCAAGGAGGAGCCTGGATGGGGGGGCTGGGGGGGACCCAGTGGTTGCCCTGGTAACAAGGTGACGCAAGTGGCGTGTTACTTTCCTAGCTGTAACAAACCACCCTGAACTTGGATGGCGGAAAACAATGGAATGGAATTCTCTCAGTGCAAGAGGCCAGAAGCCAGAAACCCTGGCTGGCAGGTTCGGCTCCTTCCGGAGGGTCTGAGGCAGAAAGCGTGGCTGCCTCTCCCCTCGCCTCAGGCGGCTGCCCACAACTCTTGGTGTCTGACGTGTGTATTCTTCACTCCATTCATTCACACGGAGCTCTCTTCCATGTCCAGATTTCCCTCTTCTTCAGTCCTTGGACTTAGGGCCCACCCTTGCCCAGGATGACTCCATCATGACTTGATCACTTCTGCAAAAAACCCTGTCTCCAAATTAAGTGATGTCTGAAGTTCCCAAAGGACATAAATTTCGGGGGTGTGGAGTGGTCCCTGTTGAACCTAGCACAAGGGGCATACGCATTTCACACTCTTGTGCCCCCTTAACGGCCTCTGAAAGCCACAGCCCCCTGGCACGTTCCCTAAGCTGCTTCATAGTACACTGACCCACCCCACCCCTACCAGTGGCACCCAGGGCTTGTTGGGGGACTGGGGTGTGGAGTTATTTAATGAA
>SJYA01009227.1:0-15239 GCA_006410615.1 Neotragus moschatus
CCAGGAAAATAAAGTCAGCCATAGCCAGCTCTTACTTTAGCCAGCCATATATATTATATCCAATCTACTCTGTTCACTTCTCTGTACTTTATTCCACTGTCTGCCCAGGCAGCTCTGGCATTTCTGCCTCACTTAGTGTGGGCCATTGCTCTTTCCAAGTTTCCAAAAGCTACTTTCCCTATTAATACTGTTTCCCAGAGTCTTTATTCCGGTGTTAAATATATATTATGGTAGAGTGCTTCCAAATCACTAAAATTCTCCCATTTCATACCCTGTCCCTCTCAATGCCGTACCTTTAGGACCTAGTCCCATGTGTTCTTTCCTGAATCCTGCCTAAAGAGATATAGAACTTACAGTGTTTCGAGTAAAGGATCTTTTCTTTCTTTTTATCAGAAACAGCGTTCCTTCAACCAAGCTGTTTTGTGACTTGATGCTAGTTCTTGGTCTAGTGGCCAGGGGAGAAACAGGTAGTCGTGGTGGAAGTATATATTGTCTGATAAAGTAGAGGGCTATCACCTTTAAGCAAGAGGGAAATATAAACTTAATGGGAAAGGATCACTTCTGTAGGCCCAGAGGCTTCAGGGTCCCTCAGATTTCAAAGTTCTTAATATATCCCAGTGCCAAATTTCAGTGGCCATCCTTCCAATCAAGGACCTTGACCATGGCCTAGCAGAATTTCCCTGTTTTGGAATTCAACCTTTTCAAGAGTACTTAAACCTTTAGCATTAAGTCCTGAGCTGATCTTCAACTTTTTCTTCCCTCTAGCTGTAGAAGATAATAGTATTTTTAAATGCTGCTAAGGAGGTTTATATTGATGATTAATTACCATCAGCCTTACAACATCTTTCTCCAATGGATTCACTCAACAAGACCCGTAGAATTCCATTAACTTTATAATTGTTACATCCTCTAGACCTTCTCAAATGCATGAGCTATTGCACCCATAGCTCATTCCCTTGTGTGCCTGCTAAGTTGCTTCAGTTGTATACAACTCTGTGTGACCCCATAGACTATAGCCCACCAGGCTCCTCTGTCCATGGGAATCTCCAGGCAAGAATATTAGGGTGGGTGGCCATGCCCTCCTCTAGGGGATCTACGCAACCCAGGAACTGAACCTGTCTCTTCCATCTGCCATGTTGGCAGGCAGGCTCTTTACCACTAGTACCACCTGGGAAGCCCCCATTCCCTTACATGTGTCCCCTATCTCAGTTCACCGTTGGAAACAACACTTACCACCGCATCACGATAGCAAGCCAAGAGAATGCCATACCTCATCTATCACCAGCTGGCCAGTGTGGAAGTCAGGTTAAAAATTCCATTTTAGCATCTGCTTTCTTGACTGTCTCTGGCACCAATGGTATATGAGTCAGTTTTCCAAGGAACTGGCATCAAAACAAAGACTTGTGTGCAGGAAATTTATTGAGGAGTGCACTCAGAAACTATACCTATGAAGAAATTAATGAAATAAGCAGGGTCTGTTACAAGGAGAAATTAAAAGCTGTGTTACATTTGCCACAGAGGCCTCAGCCTCCATGAATCTGCCATTCCGTGAGAACTATGGAGCTGAAATGGCTCTTCGGACTGCTAATCCTTTGTTTCACTGCATTGTCCATGGAAGGGCACAGGCATAATCTTGGCATAGCTACCATCTTGCAGCGGTTTGTGGGGAGGGTCTCAAGTCTGAGCCATCAGCTTACAACACTTCCAGGGGTGACAGGATGCTTACTTCTGTGCTGAAGGGGCATCTGGGTGGCACACACAGCATTCACTATCACTTGATTTCCTTTGCGGGTGAGTACATGCGTGTGCATGTGAGCTTCAGTGTTTTGTTTTATTCCAAACACATTATTATGATTATTATTATTATTATTCTAGCTACTAAGAAGAGCCCAGTGCTCAGTTTCTCTGTCTTTGAGCTCATTTGATAGAGGGTGACGTGTTCAAGTAAAAACAAAATCGTTTTATATTTCCAATTTTGACTTTTATTTCTTGTCTTGGATAGATGTGTTTTATTGCTCCCTTACCCATGTTGTATAAATGTGTATTTGTATTGCTCTTAACCTAGTTAAGGTTGTTGTCAGTTAACCTTCATAGATATTCTTCAATTTTTTAACGTGGAAATTTTTGTGAAGTAAATGACTTGTCAGCAAGTGCTATAGAAATGCACTCTGATTTTCTCCCTTCTTCTGCTTAGGGACAACGAGGTGCACATGGTATGCCTGGGAAACCTGGGCCCATGGTGAGTGTGTTGCGTTCACATTCATTCATTCACTTATTCACTCATTCTTCCATTTGTACCTTCGTTAACATTTATGAAACACCTACTGTGTCCCGGACACTTGGAGTAAAAAAACAGTAAAGACACTGTAAAAAGTGTCTAAAAAGTAAAAAGACACTGTGCTTGTTTTTGAACATTTCCCTTTCAAAGAAGAGAAATATATCAATTAATACAGTAGCATAATGCTACTGCTAACTGCTGTAATAGGGAAAGTAACATGAAGTATGGGGACCTGCTTGTACTGACACCAGCAGTGAGACAGAGATCTCAAGGACGACTTGAAAAGTAACAACTGTTAAGCTTAGTCTCGAAAGATGAGCATATGGAGAGAATAAGAGTCTAGTGTGGTCCACAGAACGGACTGATGTAAAACACAGTAAACTCAGGGAAATACGAGGAAGGTAAATTGGATTTGAAATTACTTGTCCTTAAGAGCTCTTCTCCTTTGTTACTCACAAAAATGAAACAAACTGTAGGAAGAAAAATAAGTGTAACTTAAAAGGGCTTTTATCAATGCAAAACTTGATGGCGTTAAAATGCAGTCCTCAAAGAAGAATCAGGATAACCTAGAATGAAATTCACCTACACTAATTTCCTTTAAATTCAGCTTTTAAATCAACGGTTTAGACTATTCATGCCTTTCCAAATGTAGTATACTGACACGTTCATTTTTTATTAGCCTGAAAAAAATCACTCTAAGATGTCCAGCTGATTCTTAAGCATCATTTTTGTAAAGTGAGATTCTAGGTTTTGGTACAATGTGTAACTTTCTAAAAGCTATCTTTATTACTTGATCAACACAAAGAAAGTAATTTCTCAAGAAGCAATTGTTTCAGACAATTTGTGTTTGTGACTGACTTACTCTCATATGCTACAACTAGGAGATCCTGTTATGTTTAATACTGCTGGACTTCTCTTCTACCAATGTCTTGTATCAATATTGCAAGGTTTTTATAATAAAATTATAATATTATCCTTGTGATTTTAAAATACCAAGTGGATTATTCCTATATATCGAAGTACAGGATGTTCAAAGGATAAAAGATTACATGTTGATAAAATGTTGATTAAAATACATGTCTCATCACTTTGCTGGTTTGTTTAATAGGGTCCTCTTGGGATACCTGGCTCGGCTGGTTTTCCAGGAAATCCTGGAATGAAGGTAAGGTGTTAATATATGTAGCTCTTGACGACATGAATTACTTCTTAAGTACATGAATCTCCAAATAAAGAAAGTCATTTAATTCACTGAGGAATATGGAAGTTGCTGTTAACTAAGTAAAGTGCCTAGAGTGCTCTCAATGTCCATTATGGTAGGGAAAAAATAGAAAATAAAAAAATGATATTATTATATAAGTAATTTGAGAAGAATTACCTGTAATCAAAGTTGTAATATGAAAGAATCTGATTGCACTAGAACTCTAATGCCAGACAATTTAACAGCTGCTAGGAAAAAGCTTAATTCAGATTGTAACTCTGTTCTTGAGTACTGTATCTGGCAATAATAAATAGCATAATGCTCTAAATAATAGGAGGTTAAAATAAATCAGGGGTTGTCAAAAGACTGTTCTCTCATGCAGTATTGTCCTTCATATCTGCCTCCCCGCTCCCCTTGTACCCCCAACTTACACAATCATTAAAGGAATGGGCAGGGAGGCCATTTGGCTCTCCCCGTGGGAATGGATTAAAATATTCTGCTGGGATGATTTACATTTGTAGTGAGTCACAGTTTGTTCTTTCTCCCAAGTACTTTGGATGATAAATTCAGGGATTGCAGTAAGAGGTTATTCAGATTTTATAAGCTAAATTAGTGAATAAACTCAGAACACTACTTCAAATTTTGAAAAACACAATACTGGCTCCGCGGTAAAACCACTTGCAATGCAGGAGCCACAGGAGATGTGGGTTTCATTCCTGGGTCAGGAAGATCCTGTGGAGAAGGAAGTGGCAGTCCACTCCAGTATTCTTGTTTGGAGAGTCCTGTGGACAGAGGAGCCTGGTGGGCTACAGCCCATGGGGTCACTAAGAGTTGGACATGGCTGGACTTAGTACACACACACAGTACAGTGCCTGAGGCAGACGATGCCCTCAGTATAGGCTCATGCTTCTTGTTAGTGGGGTCACTCAAACTGGATTTGAACTTTGAAACAAACAAGCAAACAAACAGTCTATAGTTGACATTTCAAGTGCTGTTTGAAATGTGGAGTCATCAAGTCAAATTATTTTTCTGGCTCTCTCTAACGTTGACTGTAAATTCTGTGCCGCAGGGATGTGGCTGTTTATTTTAAAATGGTGCCCTCGGACAGTTCAGGAAGCAGTCCCTCCTTTGACTGAGAACTCACTGTGAGCTCAGCTGAGGAGGACCCTCCCTCTTCCCCCCTGTATCTGCTCCCTGAAGTCCCGAGGCTGCTGCTCCTGACTCTTGACCTTGGAGTGCCCAACCTCCCTGTGTACCTCAATCAAAGTATGCAAAATCTCTTCCTTCTCTCTCTCTCATTGTGAGACTCTCCACCCCCAAACTGAGTTCTGGCTAGAGAATTCAGGAAAGAATACCCACAAAGCCCAGGACCCTGACTTGGCAGGAAGTGGTTTCTGCATCTACTGTGGCTTCTGATCCAGACTTCTCTAGCCATCATAGTTTATATCACGATTCACCCTGGATACTTCCCTCTCCTCCTGGGTTTTTCTAGTACTGTCTGTTGGCTACTGAGAACTGCTTAATAAAGTTAAACATCTTGAGAAACTGTTTCTCTCAGAAATTGTTTTCCACCCCCAACCCTCAGCACAAAGACCCCCACCCCCAGTCTCTTTTCGGTCCAATTCTGCTATAACTGTAGTGTCCTTCAGGGTCTCTGCCTCTCTGCATGAAGAATAAACTTTAACACCTAGTTCTTTGTATTTCAGTGAAGCATAATTGGATTCAATAGGGATTTTCTATGTTTATTGATACCAATGAGCTCCCCTAAGCTTAGAATTTTTAGTCCTAAAATTCCAGGTCCAGGTTCCTCTAGGCTTTGACCTACATTAGGTATTTAGTATCTTGGATAAAATGCAGAAACCCAGGCAAATTTGAATTTCAAATAAATAATAAAATTTCAGTATAAGTGTTTTCCAGACATTGTGTGGGACAGAGTGACCCTGAGATCCATGGTGTTTTATCTGAATTAAAACTTAACCAAGCATCTTGTATTTTTGCTGTCTAGACTCCTATCTGGGGTTGGAAACTGGGGTGTTTCAAGGTTATCAGGTGACCTTGACCAGGAGCTCTGCTCTAACATGCTGTAGGCATCACCACATCCAGAGGGAGGGGAAAATATGCCCACCCTTGAGGAAAAATTAGGTGTACACCCCTTATAAACTGCTTTGTGCACTTAAATGATGAGGTGTAAATGTAAAACTACAAATAAGCAGTCAGCTTTGAACCACATCACATTTAGGTTTTTCTAAAATTAACATTTCCCTCTTGTACCCCTTTAGGGAGAAGCAGGTCCCACTGGGGCACGAGGCCCTGAAGGTCCTCAGGGGCAAAGAGGTGAAACTGGGCCACCCGGTCCTGTTGGCTCCCAAGGTCTTCCTGTAAGTTCCTCCTCACTCCAAGTTGGACATGCTGTATAACATCAGAACAAAGGCAATCTATTTTAATATACTCTTTTTCAATTCTGATTGAGTGTTTAGAACTCACAAGAAAAAAAAAATTTCCCTTGTCAACTCTGCAAATTTTGTCTATTTTATGGAAAAGAGAATTAGTCATAAAAGTAACTTTTATGATATAATGGTTGATTTCTTTATCCCCTTTTTTTTTGGTTAATTTTTTCTGCTTCCTTTTGGAAGGTCGGCTTACTATCTTGTGAACTTTTCCTGTATCCTTTAGGGTGCAGTAGGAACTGATGGTACACCTGGTGCCAAAGGCCCAACGGTGAGTAACTAACTACATTGAAGCCACGGGAAGTTTGCAGGGACACAGTGAACTTTGGACAGTGACCATAGACTTGTGCTGAGATCTCTGTTTATTACTCTTGCATTCCAATAGGGCTCTCCCGGTACTTCTGGTCCTCCTGGCTTAGCAGGACCCCCTGGATCTCCAGGACCTCAGGGTAGCACTGGACCTCCTGGAATTCGAGGCCAAACGGTAATGTCCTTCAAAGAATTATCACCCTGTATAATATACATCTAATATCACCAGAGAAATATCAATATCAATAATAGGTTATGAAATACAGTGAAACATAGGTAATGTAACTTATCTGAACGAAGCAAATTAAGATAGAAATTTTTGTAAATGTGGAAGCCAAATGTTAATAATTTATGTGTTTAAACTCAAAGTGGAAAATTACTGCCTTTTGTTCAATTTTAGTGTTCTTTTATTTAGAATAGTAAAGTCATAACTTGGCCTCATAAAATTTTATAAATAGTTGAATGATAAATATTATGAGACTATTTTGTAAGCTGATATGGGGAAATATGGAAATTTCATGGGAATTTAAAATAACAGTGTGGCTAACGTGTTCAACAGCTATATCTTGAGATTAGTTCTTGAAGAGTGACTCCAACATATTGTTTATATGGAATGAATATCCATATTTTGTAGAAATTTGTATATTTTATATTTGTGTATTCATCTATTGGTAAAGTAGTATGGTTAGTTCTTAAGAAATACATACTGAGAAGTTGTGATTATGTATCTTTTACTTGATATAAAAAAATTAAAACTTTCGCTAGTACTACTTAAAATAAATATTTTGGACCCTGTTATAAGTAATTTGGCTACACTGATAAGTCCTTTCCAAATACTGATGACAAATTTATAAACACATAAATGTTGCTGATATTTTACATTTGATTTTATGATATTTTCAATTTAGCAATCTGGTTCCCCAAAATTAAAGTACACTTGGTATATAAAGACCAAAATCCTATACATGCCCCCAAACCCTAGACTACTCTAAACATAAAATACCCTGTTTGAAGTTGTCAAATCTTAATAAATACTACATAGATATAAAATTATTTTGGTTTTGGGTGAACAAAATCTATTTCCTAAAATAAACCTTAAATGATATACCTGTTGAAACTGTCATTGTTAGTTCTAATTTTTATTATCAAATTGGAAGAATCATTGAATTATTCTAATCATCCTACTATGCATGGTTAAAAATAAGACTTTAAGGGTAAGTCTCTTGAAGATCACTGTAAAATATACAAATTGCTACCTAACTATACTGGATTTTATAAATTTCACTCATATTCTATAAGATTAGTGTACATTTTAAAAAATTACTGTATTGTTGATTCAGTACAGACTCTGCAGCAGAAATTGTCAAAGCCCATTCACTGTAGCGATTAGAACAGCTCTGGCTGGATAAATATCCTGGTTCTTATAGTTTTCTATGTTCCTATTTTAGGGTGATCCAGGAGTCCCAGGTTTCAAAGGAGAAGCTGGACCAAAAGGGGAACCGGTAAGGTTTTCTTTCTTTTCAGTGATAAGGGGAACATGAATGTGATCCCAAAGTGTAAGCTCAAAATACTCAAGTATGTAAAAGGATGATAAAGAGAATTATACTTTTTGATGGAAACAGTTCACTTAATATAATTTAAAGTTTGTGACTAACTGGATTCTTTTGACTGTAACTCGATTGCTGAATGGATGTCTCTCTTCGCTGTCCTTCTGTTTTCAATAGGGGCCACATGGTATCCAGGGTCCAATCGGCCCACCTGGTGAAGAAGGCAAACGAGGTCCCCGAGGCGATCCAGGAACAGTTGGTCCTCCGGGCCCAATGGGAGAAAGGGTAAAATTTGAATAATGAAATAAATTCTTATAGTTGTAGGGAGATTACTCGAGGAACTTTTGGGAAATTGAGGAAAACTAGGGCAGTTAAGAGAAATGCTAGCAGGTATATTACACAGTTCAGTATGGCTGTCTGTGAGTTAAGAGAGCCAACTGTCTAATCACTATTGTTATTCATTCAATAATATTGATTGAACAACTGCTCCATGCTAATTTTGATACATGGTGCTTGGGACACATCAGTGAACAAGAATGCTATGGTCCCAGCCTCCATAGAGGGCTAGTAAATAATAGTTTAGTGGGGAGGTAAGCAATAAATAAGTCAACACATAAATAAAAATATAATCACACATTTAATTTTTTAAATTATTTATTTTCATTGGAGGCTAATTACTTTACAATATTGTGGTGGTTTTTGTCATAGATTGACATGAATCAGCCACGGGTGTACATGTGTCTCCAATCCCGAACCTCCTCCCACCTCCCTCCCCACCCCACCCCTCTGGGTCATCCCACTGCACCAGCCCTGAGCCTCCGTCTCATGCATCAAACTTGGGCTGGCGATCTGTTTCACATGTAATATATATGTTTCAATGCTATTCCCTCAGATCATCCCACCCTCGCCTTCTCCCACATAGTCCAAAAGTCTATTCTTTACATCTGTGTCCATTTTGCTGTCTCACATATAGGGTCATTGTTACCATCTTTCTAAATTCCATATATATGCATAGTATACTATATTGGTGTTTTTCTTTCTGACTTACTTCACTCTGTATAACAGGCTCCAGTTTCATCCTCCTCATTAGAACTGATTCAAATGTATTATTTTTAATGGCTGAGTAAAACTCCATTGTGTATATGTACCACAGCTTTCTTATCCATTCATCTGCTGATGGACATCTAGGTTGCTTCCATGTCCTGGCTATTGTAAACAGTGCTGCAATGAACATTGGGGTACACGTGTTTCTTTCAACTCTGATTTCCTCAGTGTAATTGCACGTTTTACATTTAGAGAATAACAGGGTGATGTGGTAGAGAGTAACCGCATGACAGTCGTGTGTCATTAGATTAGGTGTTTAGGGAATGAGATTCTTTGAAAAGTTGGCATCTAGATAAGATCTATAAGCTAAGGATGAGCCAGCAAGACATTTGGAAGAAAAAACATTTTCAGCAGAGCAAGCAACAAATGCAAATCCAGGAAACCTCCAAAGGATGAGCGACTTCAGTGATCAGAAAAAATTGCTGTGACTGGACTATAATGAAACAGGTCTGCAAGGGAGAATAACATTATCACCTTACTTTTGTATAGAACTTCAGAGAATGTTAACAGTTTCACATCCAAGGCAATACTAATGCCTGCAATCACTGACATTGTGATTATCAAACATGGTACCATTTTTTTGCCTCTTGTCTCTGTATCTAGGTATCAGTTTTCTTGAAGTTTGATTTTTACAGTGAAGCATTAGAATATTTCTTGATTTGAATGATTTTGGCTCAGTACTTATATATATATATATATATTTCAAAATTTAAAGTTTCTTTCTGTTTAGTCAGGTTACGTTTTCTTATACATATCTATTGCTGTGTTGGCTTGATCATAGCTCCTAAAATCTTATAATACTAAGAATAAAAATTACCCGTTCATGATATGTTACATAAACACCCACAGTTGAGAATCATGCTTTGGTCACTTTCAGGGTGCTCCTGGCAATCGTGGCTTTCCAGGCTCTGATGGTTTACCTGGACCAAAGGTAAGTTTATCCTGTCAAGACTGACATTCTTATGGGTATTGTTGCAAAAGATGCCATTGTCCGGAGTGGTTATCTAGCTTTGGCTCACGTGGGTTCTGGATCTAGAAAAGGGTCAGACACAGATATTAGACCTAATGCCAGATCCCTCTCGTGCAATTTCTTCATTATAGAGGCCTCAGGGAGAAGGATGATAGTTGGAGGTATATTGAACTTCCTGAAAAGAACAGACCATAAATCTTTCCTTTAGCTGATATTGTTTGTTTCCTTTCTTTAGAAATTTAGACTCTTTTAAAATTCTGGAGTTTCTAAATCTAAGTTATTGGAGTGAGACTTTAAACACAACTCATTAAATAATGTTGGAAAACTTTTATACCAAGGAATCCAAATGTGAATAGAATGTGAAGTGACATGGTTTACAAAGAGGTCTTTGTATCCACTTTGACCAATTCCTTTATACTAGTGGTTTGATTTATAAACCAAGGGTTTTACATACAGTTGCTTTTGTTTGCCTGCATTCCTTTTTTTCCCTGACATGTTCTACTTTGCTTTGGAACAGGGTGCTCAAGGAGAGAGGGGTCCTGTTGGCTCTTCAGGACCTAAAGGAGGTCAGGGGGATCCAGGGCGTCCAGGTGAACCTGGGCTTCCAGGTGCTCGGGTAAGAACACAGCAATTTTTTGCTACATCAACCCAGGGGATATGCTCCATTTTTAAAGGTTTTCTAAAGGTTTTATTTTTTAGTAACTTGATTTTACAACTTGGAACATTTTTTTTGTTTTTATGGATTTGGCTTTATTCCTTATGAATTGTTTGTTATTTTTATCATGTATAGAAAAAACTAGTAGCTTCTAATCCTTTTTCAAAAGGGTATGTATTAGTAACTTTACCACTTGATTAAAAATCCAATTTATCAATTTTTATAATTTTCCTTTATTTGCCGATAAACAACAATTTGACTTTTACCGGAGAGTGTTCCTGGTAAATTTCATTTTAACAAAATGTCATTTGAAAATTCATTCGAACTATGTAAATACTCATATTCAGTTGTCAACAATGCCCCTTAAAGAGAAAAAATTATACAAAAGTTGCTTGGAAAAATACATTTGGCTCAATGTAAGTTCTTTATCTTTAACCCTGGGTTAGAGGTAGGGTAAAAGTCTCCTATAACCCTTTCTCTCACCTTCTATGTGAAAACCAGTCCTTGGGTTCCTCTTTGCTTTGATAATCTTCTCTAGATACCTGATAAAAGTGGAATGCCTACTGAATGGCCAATTACTTTTAGTAAAAATGACCCCTGATTATAGATTTTAAACTTGCAGGACTCTGAAGGGTATTAAGAACCTGGTAGGAGGCATAGCTATTGTATTTCTTGAGTCTGCAGAGACTTGTACCTGGGCCTTCACCTTGCTAGGACGGGTAAGCTAAGTCCAAGGTGCTGTTAAAAAAATATTGGCTACCTTGAGATTTCAAACCAGGGCGGCCCCTTGCACTTTCCATGTAGGTGGATTTCCTCACATGGGGCCTCCCGTTACAGGAGGCTTAGAGACTGGCCCTGCAGGCTGTGTGTGTGGACTTCTCCCAGTGGAGGGTTCCACCTGTGGTACCTTGTTGGCACATTGTGTTGTCTGTCCTGTATCCTCTGAAGCCAGTTTGGGTGAAGTCCATGACGGAGCTCTGAGTTTGTCTAGAGGAGCCTAAGGCTCCCGAGAGTGGGCACTGCAAAACTGGATCTTTGAAAGCTTCAGTGGTAGGTCAGCAGCAAACTGACAGTTGCTTTTAACTTTCAGGGTCTGACAGGAAATCCTGGTGTCCAGGGTCCTGAAGGAAAACTTGGACCTTTGGTAAGTGATTTAAACAAAAGCCCACCACCATTAGTATTTCTCAATGGACATGTAGCTTAAATGGTAAGATCCTTAGTTAAGGTTAATGTATGTTGAGCAAACTTTGGGAGATAGGGAAGGATGGGGAAGTCTAGGGCACTGCAGTCTATGGAGTTGCAAAGAGTCAGACACGGCCTATCAACTGAACAGTAACAATGTTTTTGATTATGTGGGTGCTGATCATGTCTGAAATACACCCTCCTCTCCTGGAAGCAAATCCTAAGGCTCTGATCATTTTCAGATTAACCAAAAATTATTGAAATAAATGTTTGAGACTGTGACTGTTTCTCTGACGTAAATGAAAAAGTTGAAATGATGTGTTTATGAATATTGGTAGAATTTGTCTATTAGTAACAATCTTGTTTCTTGATATCCTTCCAATCTTATACATTTAAGAGATAAATAGGTATAAAGTTTGACAACTCACATATTCTGGGCCCTTCCTTTATATTGTACGTGTGAAACAGAAGTCTTGAGTTTTCATTACCACACATAAGAGTAAACGAAAGAAGAGAAAGATTTCCCCTATTAATATGAATGTAAAGAGACATAAAGATGAAACTTGTATATAGAATAAGAATTAAGTCTCTGTTCTAAATATTAAAATATCTCAGCAGGTTTTTTTTTAATACTCAACTATTCTGATTCGCTAACATAAAAATATAGGATAATTTAAAGCTTATATATCTTTTATAGTATGCAAAAACAAGTGACAGTTTGGGCAATATGACATTTATAGAGAACTGATGTGAAATTTGCATTGCTCCTATCAACTTTGTAGGGTGCTCCAGGAGAAGACGGGCGGCCGGGTCCTCCAGGCTCCATAGGAATCAGAGGGCAGCCCGGGAGTATGGGGCTTCCAGGCCCCAAAGGTAGCAGTGTAAGTACCGTGTATAATGTTGCTGTCTCGTCATAATCCTCACTTGCCATAACTACTGTCAATCAGCAAACTGATTGAAACTTAAGTTAGTTTGTATTGATTCTCTAGGGTGATCCTGGAAAGCCTGGAGAAGCAGGAAATGCTGGTGTTCCTGGGCAGAGGGTAACTACCCATTTTCTGTTAAAGAAAAAAAAAAAAAAAACAGAATTATCCAAATTCTCTTGGCCTCAGCTCATATATTATCTCTCTGTGATGCTAGGGAGCTCCTGGAAAAGATGGCGAAGTTGGTCCTTCTGGTCCTGTGGGGCCCCCGGTAAGTTTTATTGAGAACATATTCACATTGCATTTTTCAGTGATGGTTGTCTTATCTGTAAGACTTGGCTTTACATATGGATAAGTTTCAGGGGGGAGCAAATAAGAAAGTGCAAGGTGAAAGAATCTGTTATATCTTTTGAGAGCTGAAATAAAAAGGCATCTCCTGCCTTATTATTTTAAGCTTCTATGAATGCTAATGACAAAAGCTACCTCACCATCTCTATGTTGTCAAGTTGAAAAATATAGCAACTAGGAAAATAGTGTCAGACAAATATTTTATACTGTATTTTATTTAAAATATGTAAATATTCAATTATGCCTGTTTTTCTAATATTATACCTTATAGAAATTTATTTAAGCTGGAAGATAATTATGAATAGTAATAATACATCATGTTATATATAATTATTAATTATTATGATAGAAGTTATAATTATATTATATAATATAAACTTATATAAATTTATTATTTCTTACTTATTATTCCTCAAAGGAATAATATCTCTTGAGGTTTATTTTCATCCTAGGAGTCTAGAATTGTGTTTATCAGAAATATTTGGCATGTTTACTTGTTTTGAACTGGGACAATTTAAATATCTTTCTAAAATGTTAGCTTTGCTTTCTGTAGTTACTCTAGTTTTGAAAGTTTGATTAATACTTATAATACTGAGAAACTACAATGGAAACATTAGATTGGATATATAAAAGTAGTGAATTTGTCTGTGCCCAATAGTCAGTTTTCCCACAAATTTTACAGTTGACTCCAGACACTTACGTTTGGATTAAAAAAATGAACATGTTATCTGTTTCTTTGCTGGCTTTAGGAGGTATTTTCTCACCATCAAGGACTTCAAACAATACCACTAGGTGATTTTTACGACTAGTTTATTACCTGGCTAAAGTGAAAAACTTGTGATTGGAAGAAATGCAAGGAAATATGAATACTTGCGTAGTTTACGCAGAGAGGAAGTGAGGAGATCTGGGTCCTGGTGTTCACGGTTTTCTTTTCTCTGTGACTCAGGGTCTAGCCGGGGAGAGAGGAGAACAGGGTCCTCCAGGCCCCACTGGCTTTCAGGTACTGGCTTTCCATCTTCCCTTTCTTCTTCCCCTAATAAAATGCTTTTTCTTATGAAAAGGATATGGTTGAATGATGTGAAGTTCTATAATTTTCAAAGAAGCAACTCCTCTTTGAGTAAATAGGATAGACATTTGGATGAAATCAAACATTTTTGTTCAAAGAACAGGAATAGACTTCCCCTGAAAAACTGACCAAAACCCAAACCTTTTAACAAATTAAAAATTATAAAATGCTTTTGATATCTCAGTAGGATTTATTTAACTATATTAAGGCTTATCTAATGTATTGGTATCTAAAATGTTTCCTTTAAATTTTTATGTTGTATTGAGGTATAGCAGATTAACAATGTTGTGACAGTTTTTAGGTGAAGGGGCTCAGCCATAATTTTTTGTTGAATAAATTTTTATGATTTATCTAAATATGTTAGTAGAATATTTAATAACATTGGGTGATCATCATTTGGGGAAAATTTTTCAGGCTAACTTTCCATATTTATTCTATCAGCCTAAAATGTTGTTCTGAGAGCCATTAAATACTTCACAAATATAAAGAATCTATTGCTATATTTTGCTAAGTGTGCAAATGTAAATCTACACCCATAAAAGGATTAGCTGCTGTGTTATATTAGAGGGTACAGGTTTCTAGTATTGTTTTGCTCAACTTTTGTTTAAACAGTATCATTTGCTTGAAAATAGTAAGGGGGCTTCACACATTGTAAAGGGTGAAGGGTTAACACTGGTGGCCTATTAATTTCCATGGAGACACAGGTTTATATTCTTACTTTTATTTTAGGGGCTTCCTGGTCCTCCAGGGCCTCCTGGGGAAGGTGGAAAGCCAGGTGATCAGGTAAGTTTTTGAATAATAAGAGTAGTAATACTAAAAATTTCTGACATAATATCACCTACTATGTATCAGGCTTTGTTCTGCTTTGCTTGAAATTACCTGTTTTAATCCTCAAAATAACTCTTATGTACTAGGTACTATTATAATGTCCATTTTCTGTTCAGGTCAGTTCAGTCACTCAGCAATGTCTGACTCTTTGTGACTCCATGAACAGCAGGATGCCAGGTCTCCCTGTCGATCACCAGCTCCCGGAGTTTACCCAAACTCATGTCCATTGAGTCGGTGATGCCATCAACCGTCTCATCCTTGTTGTCCCCTTCTCCTCCCAGCCTCAATGCTTCCCAGAATCAGGGTCTTCTCAGTTGAGTCAGTTCTTCCCATCAGGTGGCCAAAGTATTGGAGTTTCAGCTTCAACATCAGTCCTACCAATGA
>SJYA01009229.1:0-15500 GCA_006410615.1 Neotragus moschatus
TCGATGAATGTGAGTCTGAGTGAACTCCGGGAGATGGCGATGGACAGGGAGGCCTGGCATGCTGCGATTCATGGGGTCCCAAAGAGTCCAACACGACTGAGCGACTGAACTGAACTGAACTGAACTGAATGCTTCTTAGGAAAAAAAGAAGGAAAAGAAAACAAGAATGAAAAAGATAACATATAATTTCATACATACTATGCTTCAGGTACTCTGCTGCTGCTGCTGCTAAGTCACTTCAGTCGTGTCCAACTCTGTGCGACCCCATAGACAGCACCCCCCCAGGCTCCCCCATCTCTGGGAATCTCCAGGCAAGAACACTGGAGTGGGTTGCCATTTCCTTCTCCAATGCATGAAAGTGAAAAGTGAAAGTGAAGTTGCTCAGTCGCGTCCCACTCTTCAAGACCCCATGGACTGCAGCCCACCAGGCTCCTCAGCCCATGGCATTTCCCAGGCAAGAGTACTGGAGTGGGGTGCCAGTACCTTCTCCAAGGTACTCTGCTAGGCACTTTCAAAAATTATCTTACCACTCCTTATGTCATTATTATTAGAAAATCACTATTATTAGCCCCATTTACAGATGAGGGAAAAGCATATGAAGATATTAAGCAACCTTTCCAGATAACCACCCTGCATTCTGAAATACTGGATTTAGGGTCCTTTGCTTGCAAAGGTTAAGTCCTCATAACATGGAGGGTAAAAATGAACACTTTTCATTAATTATGTTAAATTTTCCATTTTTACTTTGGTACATAAGAATGGATCATTTACTTAGAGATCTTTTTATAAGAAGTAAGAACTTTAAACTGTTATAAGTTGGAGTAAAATTATTATTCCAAATCTTCTGATTTTAATAATTGAATGGCTTTGCCACACTAGTAATTGTTTTAAAACTCTACATAGAGGTAAATAACTACTCTTGTCTCCTTCCTTCCTAAAGTCTCTTGTGGGTGATACACGCTGAAGAAAATATTTATACTTTGCCTAACATTTTCTACTTAACAGAAACAATCTGAATTTCTAAATTTGGTCCAGAAAATAAACATAACTATCCCTCTTTAATTCCTCTTCCGTCCTTCCTTGCTAATCAAACCAAAATAATTGTTCTGTTCTAAATAATGTTCAGTGAGTAACAGATACTATCTTTTTTTTTCCCTATGCAAAATCATACTTAAAGAGACTCCCCATCCTATTCATCAAGAATCACAAAATTAGAGAGAAATGAAAGGAGTCAGGCTTTAAAACAAGTGCTGTGTAGGGGTGAAAGTCACTCACATTTTAATGTGAAATTTTGACAGGGAAATAGGAAGTGTTCTCATATTATCTAGGAAAAACATAATTTCTAAAGCTGAATAATACAAAGTTCTTTTTGACGACTTCTATTTTTTAAGACTATGTCATATTTGAATATATTCTACCATCAGTATCTGGAAAGACAAATCCAGGTCAGACAAACATATAAAATGAATCCTGCTTACGAACTGCAGAACTGATTGGTCATGCATGACATTTAACAAAGTTTGGTAATAGCTATCATTTGTTGAGGATGTACTGCGTTCTAATCCAGAGATTCTCAATCTTGATTACACACTAGAATCACTGGAGATTTTTTTAACTTTTGATTTTGAGCTAGACTTATGGAAAGTTGCAAAAAGAGGACAGTGGGTTCTCATATATTCCTCACCTACTCCCTGTGAAATTAACCCCTTACTCAGGACAATGATTAGAGCCAAATTAGCATCGGCCCAATACTAGTAACTAAATCACAGATCTAATAAGAATCTTAGGAGTTGTTCCACTCATGTCTTTTTTTTTTTTTTTTCAATCCAGGACGGAATTTCCCTGTATTTCTTCTTAGTTCTATCCAACTTGTGTTTTTCTGTCTTCCCTTCTCTTTCGCAACCTTGATCCTTTTGAAGAGTACTGATCAGTTATTTTGTAGACTTTCTTTCAACTTGGATTTTTCCTGGATCTGTTTTCTCATGATCAGAATAAGTGACGATTTTTATAAGAATACCCAGAAGTGATGGATCCTTTCAACATGTTGTATTAAAGAGCTTATGATATCCATTGTCTTTTCCTGGTGATGCTAACTTGGATAACTTGGTTAAAGTCATATCTATTGTATTTCTCCACTATAAGGTTACTGTGTCTCCCTTAGTAGTTAGCAAATACACTGATACTTTGAAACTTCACAAAGCCTGTTTCTCCTCAGTTTTATCCCTGAATTTTAGCATTCATCAGTAGATCTTTCCTACAACAACTATTACTGTAATCTTTATCTAAAAATGAGTTTCTATTTTCCTAGTTCCTTCTGTATTTATTAACTGGAATTCCACCTGATACTGAACCCCACCACAGGTCAATTAAATGAAAATATAGGAAGCATATTATTCCTGGTCCTCACAATGTGGCTATAATCAAATGCTAGTATCTGGTTGGATATGAAGAAATGGATACTCATAAAGACAACACTTATAGTTTTCCAGCCGGTTAGTAACTCTGATCTGCTGTCACCAAAATTCATGCTCTTTCCACTTTCCCGTCTTCTTCCCTTTCAAGTTCACCTCAGTGTTTCTAATGTCCACATTTGTCCCATTTAAAGCCTGCTCTCTCTACTAACTCTAATCATCTGTAATTTTTCCTGGATCAGCCCAAGTTTAGACTCCTTTTTTTTTTTTTTTTTTCAAGAGCCTTTTGACATTGACCTTCCTAAAGAGTAAGGGAGAGATGCCAACTACATCTTTTGCTTTCATCTAGACAATAGATCATTGCAGAACAATATGTGGCTGAAAAAAGAATATGTCATATACATATCAAATCTTTTCTGTTTTTAAGCTAATAGGCAACTTTTAAATAAGTATAATCCAAATATTCTCTGAAGGAATTCAACTCAGCAAGTACTTAAATGTGTGTGTGTAACGGGTAAGTGTGAGGTTTTCTCCTACACTGCTGGTGGGAATGTAAATTTGTGCAAGCACTATGGAAAACAGTATGGAAGTGCCACAAAAAACTAAAAATACAGTTGCCATATAATCCAACAATCCTATTCCTTGGCATAAGTCCAGACAAAACTATAATTCAAAAAGCTACACACACCTCTATGTTCATAGTAGTACTAGTTACACTAACCAAGACATTTGTTGTTGTTGTTGAGTCACTCAGCCATGTCCAACTCTTTGGAACCCCATGGACTGCAACACACCAGGCTTCCCAGGCCTTCACCATCTCCCAAAACAACTCATGTCCATTGAGTCAGTGATGCCATCCAACCATCTCATCCTCTGTCATCCCCTTCTCCTCCTATCTTCAATCTTTCCCAGCTTCAGGGTCTTTTCCAGTGAGTTAGTTCTTCACATCAGTTGGCCAAAGTATCGGAGCTTCAGCTTCAGCAGCAGTCCTTCCAATGGATTTCAGGATTGATTCCTTTTCGGATTGACTGGGTTTGATCTCCTTGCAGTCCAAGAGACCTTCAAGAGTTCTCTCCAATACCACAGTTCAAAAGTGTTCAATCCTTTGGCCCTCAGCCTTCTTTATAGTCCAACTCACATCCATGCATGATTACTGGAAAAACCTTGACTAGACAGACCTTTGTTGACAAAGTAATGTCTATGCTTTTTAATATGCTGTCTAGATTGGTTGTAGTTTTTTCTTTCAAGGAACAATTGTCTGTTAATTTTATGACTGCAGTCACCATCTGCAATGATTTTGGAGCCCAAGCAAAGAAAGTCTGTCACAGTTTCCATTGTTTCCCCATCTATTTGACATGAAGTGATGGGATCAGATAACATGATCTCTTTTTGAATGTTGAGTTTTAAGCCAGCTTTTTCACTCTCTTCTTTCACCTTTATCAAGAGGCCCTTTAGTTCCTCTTCACTTTGTGCAATAGGGTGGTGTCATCTGCATATCTGAGGTTGCTGATATTTCTCCCAACCAACTTTTATTCATCCAGTCCAGCATTTCATATGATGTATTCTGCACAAAAGATAAATAAATAAGGTGACAATATATAGCCTTGTTGTACTCGTTTCCCAGTTTGGAAGTGGTCAGTAGTTTCATGTCCAGTTCTAACTGTTTCTTCTTGACCTACATACAAGTTCCTCAGAAAACAAGTATGGTGGTATGGTACCCCCATCTCTTTAAGAATTTTCCACAGTTTGTTGTGTGATCCACACAGTCAAAAGCTTTGGTGTAGTAAATGAAGCAGAAATAGATGTTCTTCTGGAATCCCCTTGCTTTCTCTATGATTCAGCTAATGTTGGCAGTTTGGCTCCTCTGCCTCTTCAGAATCCAGCTTATACATCAAGAAGTTCTAGGTTCACATACTGCTAGAACCTAGCTTGAAGGATTGAGTATAACCTTGCTAGTGTGTGAAATGAGTACAAGCGTATAGTAATTTGAACATTCTTTGGCAATTCCTTTTTTTAAATTGGAATAAAAACTAACCTTTTCCAGTCCTGTGGCCACTGCTGAGTTTTCCATATTTGCTGACATATTGAGTGCAGCACTTTAACAGCATTCTTTTGGGTTTTGAAACCACTCAGCTGGAATTCCATCACCTCCACTAGCTTTGTATGTAGTGATGCTTTTTAAGGCCCACTTCACTTCACATTCCATGATGTCCAACTCTAGGTGAGTGCCCACATCATTCAAGCCATTAAAATGTTTCTTGTATAGTTCTTCTGTGTGTTCTTACCATCTCTTAATCTCTTCTGCTTCTGTTGGGTCTTTACTGTTTCTGTCCTTTATTGTGCCCATCCTTGCAGGAAATTCTCCCTTGATATATCCAGTTTTCTTGAAGCGATCTCCAGTCTTTCCCATTCTATTGTTTTCCTCTATTTCTTTGCATTGTTCATTTAAGAAGTCTTTCTTCTGTCTCCTTGCTATTCTCTGGAACTCTGCATTCAGTTGAGTACATCTTTTCTTTCCTCTGTTGTCTTGCACTTCTCTTCTTTCCTCAGCTATTTGTAAAGCCTCCTCAGACAGCCCCTCAGCCTTCTTGCATTTCTTTTTCTTTGCGATGGTTTTGGTCACTGCCTCCTGTACAGTGTTTTGAACTACCGTCCACAGTTCTCCAGGCACTCTGTCTATCATATTTAATTTCTTGAATATATTTGCCATCTCCACTGTATAATCATAAGGGATTTGATTTTGTTCATGCCTGAATGGCATAGTGGTTTTCCCTACTTTCTTCAGTTTAAGCTTGAATTTTGCATAAGGAACTCATAATCTAACCAAAGTCAGCTCCAGGTGTTGTTTTGCTGACTGTTTAGAGCTTCTCCATCTTTGGCTGCAAATAACATCATCAATCTGATTTTTGTATTGATCAGATGGTGATGTCTATGTGTAGAGTCATCTCTTGGGTTTTTGGCAAAGTATGTCTGCTATGATCAGCATGTCCTCTTGACAAAACTTTGTTAGCCTTTGTTCTGCTTCATTCTGTACTCCAGGCCCAACCTTGCCTGTTACTCCAAGTATCTCTCAACATTCTACTTTTTGGGATTCTACCCAATCCCCTGTGATGAAAAGGAAATTTGTGCTAGCCAGTCTTATAGGTCTTCATAGAGCTGGTCAACTTAAGCATCTTTGGCATCAGTGGTTGGGGCATTGACTTGGATTACTCTGGTGTTGAATGGTCTGCCTTGGAAATGAATCGAGATCACTTTGTTGTTTTAGAGGTTGTACCCAAATACTGCATTCTGGACTCTTTTGTTGTCTATGAGGGCTACTCCATTTCTTCTAAGGGATTGTTTCCCACATTAGTAGATACAGTGGTCATCTGAATTAAATTCACCCTTTCCCAGCCACTTTAGTTTACTGATTCCTAAGATGTCAATGTTCAGTCTTACCACATCCAATTTATTCGATTCATGGACCTAACATTCCGGATTCCTATCCAGTATTGTTCCTTGCAGCATCAGATTTCATTTTCACCACCAAACACATCCACATCTGAGAGTTGTTTCCTCTTTGGCCACATTGCAGGCAGATTCTTTACCATCTGAGTCACCAGGGAAGCCCCAGTTATTAGATTACTGGATAAATGAATGAATAACTTGATAAATTCAAAAGACTGATTAAGAAGCTTAAATACTAAAGAGGGTATGTCACATTACGTACAGGTCTTTTCTGTTGATAAGAGAGTAAAAAAGAATTACAGAGCAGGGCTGATTTTTCAGGTATATAGAAGAAAACCTGAGTTCACTTATAAGCTTCACTTCTTGTCTCCTCCTCCTCACTAAGGGTTTAGCATCTTTTCTAAATACTTGTTAAACACATTAAAAAATAATAAGTTTTAAAAGGATGCCCAGTTATTAATCTGCTCAGGACATGTACAAACCTTTTAGACCTTGGCTACAAGTCACTGAAATCAGTCCTGAGTAGTCATTGGAAGGCCTGATGCTGAGGCTGAAGCTCCAATACTTTGGCCACCTCATGCAAAGAGCTGTCTCATTGGAAAAGACACTGCTTCTGGGAAGGATTGAAGGCAGGAGGAGAAGGGGATGACAGAGGATGAGATAGTTGGATGGCATCGTTGACTCAATGGACACGAGTTTGAGCAAGCTCCAGGAGTTAGTGATGGACAGGTAAGCCTAGTGTGCTGTAGTCCACGGAGTCACAAAGAGTTGGACACAACTGAGTGACTGAACTGAACTAAAGAAAGAAGAATGCAAGACTCTTACTGCCTTGGTCCTTATCAAACTCACTGCCTGAGTATATAACCTCTCCCTGCACAGTGGAGACACCGATGCAGCTCTTTCAGTATCCTGCCGCTGAGAAATTTGGGCCTCTGGATTTGCGCAGGGCTCTGGACTTCCCAGGTGGTGCTAGTGGTAACGAACCTGACTCCCAATCAATGCAGGATACACAAGAAACCCTGGATTTGATCCCTAGGTGGGGAAGATCCCCAGAGGAGGGCATGGCAACCTGGTCCAGTATTCTTGCCTGGAGAATCCCATGGACAGAGGCACTTGGTAGCCTACAGTCCGTGAGGGTCACAAAAAGTCAGACACGGCTGGAGCAACTTAGCACATATGTCACTGAAAATTGTATTTGTACAAAGAAAAAGCCATTGCTTGCCCAACTATGAAAATGTGAAATAAGATGCCATTGGCAATGATTTGAAGTTGCTTTTCTCCCTTTCATGTTTAATAAGAGAGCCCTGGGAAATGTGCCTCGCTGAAAAATTTTATTTCCCAATCACAGCTGTAAATAGAAGTGGTCATTGAGATGTAAGGGATCTCCAGGGAAACTGTCTTGCCCCTTGCTCTTGTATTCACCCCTGCAATAAAAATATGATGATTGGAGCTCCAAGAGTTATCTTGAGATTTTGAGGATGATGAACAAAGATATAAGGAAACAGGGTCTCTGATGATTTTCTAGAGCTTCATAACACTGTCTATCTCCAGACTTGATTTGTGTAGGAGAAAAACAAATTTCCATCCTGTTTAAGTGACTATATATAGGTCTTCCCTCATAGCTCAGTCAGTAAAGAATCTACCTGCAACGTAGGAGATCCAGCTTTGATTATTGGGTCGGGAAGATCCCCTGGAGAAGCAAATGACAACCTGCTCCAGTATTCTTGCAGGGGAAATCCCATGGACAGAGGAGCCTGGTGGGCTACAGTTCATGGGGTTGAAAGAGTCAGACACAACTTAGCAACTAACCCACCATAAGTGACTATAGTGATGTCAGTAGCCAATACAATTTCAGTGTTGTACCCCATTAGATGAAGTGTGTATAGCTGAAATGGTAGAATCTAAATATGTGTACTTTGGAGAAAGAAAGCAGTTAAAAGTTTTAATTGACAGTTTGAGTAATCATTAACAGAATGGGAAGAAACTATGGTGTGCAATTTAAATAGATGCTTATTATGAGAGCACTGGTATCCAGTGTAGAGATAAATAGCTGAGCTGTGTCATAGCAAGCGTTTTTTGTCAATAATTGCCACATGTAGTATTGAAAAGAATTATACATCACCTAGTCCAATTATTAATACCTATCTGATGCTCAGTTCTTATCTAGACATTTAGATAAGAAGTCATCCAGCTTATGCTTGGCTACATCAAGTGATGAATAACTCTGCTTCCCACGCTAGCCCATTTTTATCTTTGGACAGTTCTGAAAGTTAGAATCCTGATTCTTACATTGAGCTGAAAATCTGTTTTCCTTTAGCTCTCATCCACCCATTCCAGCATTCATCTTTAAAGCTATGTTCAGTATAACCAATCCCTATTCTAAATGATAAGCTTTCAATTATCACACTTTTCTTGAGACAGCTGTCCCTCTGAATTTTCATGCCACAAAATCGTGCTGACCATGTTTCTGAACATATTGAAATCTACTTTCCCAGAATCCAGGGAATATGCAATGACTACTCTTTCCTTTCCTTGGAATCATATACCTTGAAAGGATATGGCCACATCCTTGAAGTTATATAACTATTTCAGTTTTGCCAAATATTGTCTCTTTGTTACTCAAATACAAAGTAATCATTATTCTCAGCTGTTTTCAATAACTCTGGGAGATACACTTTGAGACAAAAGCAAGTAAAGAAGTTTTACTATTTGCTGAATGAGACTCCTATTATACATCTCCCCAACTTTTAAATTTCCCATCTTACTGTGTATTGTATGCATGCAACTTATCTGACTTACATCAGAAATAAGTCACTTTTTTCTTACATGGGGCCATATGACATTTGGTACATCTTCATGGTAATATCACTGTGTTTTCACCCTTTCATACACACTCCAGTGATCTCCAATAAATTTATGCTCTGTGGATTTTGGATTTCTCAGCAGGCATAAATGATATTGACGTGGAATTCTATTGTGAGTTTCTCCACTAAACAAAGTCTATTTCTACTCAATTGGATCAAACAGACCCCACATGCCAAACTTTGGTGATACCAAGAGGTTTTTACCATCTGTGTGGTAATATTTAATTCAGTTGGTTACCTGTTAAATTCAATTGATTACCTGTTAAAATCAAATATATTGAGCTCACAAAATGTAACAATAGGCAAATTAAGTGTAACCTAAAATTTATTTATGTTCATTTTAAAACATGAAACTGAAATTTGACCAACTAGCAATGATATTGTAAATTTAATCTGGAATTAATCTATGGGACACCTAAGGGCAGATGTCCCATAAGTAATGTCTGCTGCTTTTCTGTTTCTACAAGTGGTGTTATGTCAAAGAGGCAACATGAAAATAAGCAGGAACCGCAGTTATCCTGCACCAGGGGAGCAGAACTCATTTTTCAGGCTAGATTTTTAAGAGTAAAACAGCCAGTTTCACAGTTTAGGAGAAACAGTTTCTCATTCACAATCTGTCTTCCAGTCAACCTATCCTATTACCAATATCGGGAAGGCCCAGAGATAAAATATAGTGAAAACTTTAAAGCCCTCAAACCAGGCTGGGTGTCAGAGAGGGGGAAGGTCAGAGGCTGACCTGCTGGAAGAAAGGAGAACTGCTGATGACCACAATGGTGCTATCAGTTTTTCACCAGATAAGTGTGAGCTGGGATGGGATCAGCAGAAGGTGAGAGATGGGTTAGTTGAAGCTTATGCTGTGGACTTGAGAGACAGATGTGTCTAGAGAGAGTCAGGTTAAGTAACAGGTGGAAACAATGCATGCTCAAAGTGGAGATAAAGCCTCTGCAACCCCTGGGAATCATTCCATTCTCTACAAAATGTAGAAAAGATTTGTTTTTGAATCACATGCATCCAAAAAATTATTTTCTTCTGGCCCAAGAAATTTCCTGCCCATAGCACATGAGGGAAAGATGAGCTCTGTCTACAAGCTTATTCATGTCCTTAATTGGCTTCCATTTCAACATGTATTTATTTTTCCTTCTCTTAAAAAATAAAGACATTAAGGTATGTTAGTGGGATACCACTTGGGATTTTCATTCTTATGGCATATTAGCAGCTCTGTTTATAACAGCCAGGACATGGAAGCAACCTAGATGTCCATCAGCAGATGAATGGATAAGAAAGCTGTGGTACAGACACACAATGGAGTATTGCTCAGCCATTAAAAAGAATACATTGAATCAGTTCTAATGAGGTGAATGAAACTGGAGCCTATTACACAGAGTGAAGTAAGCCAGAAAAAAAAAAAAAAAACACCAATACAGTATACTAATGCATATATATGGAATTTAGAAAGATGGTAAAGATAACCCAGTATGTGAAACAGCAAAAGAGACACAGATGTATAGAACAGCATTTTGGACTCTGTGGGAGAGGGAGAGGGTGGGATGATTTGGGAGAATGGCATTGAAACATGTGTAATATCATATATGAAATGAGTTGCCAGTCCAGGTTCAATGCATGATACTGGATGCTTGGGGCTGGTGCACTAAGACGACCCAGAGGGATGGTATGGGGAGGGAGGAGGGAGGGGATTCAGGATGGGGAACAGGTGTATACCTGTGGCAGATTCATGTTGATGTATGGCAAAACTAATACAATATTATAAAGTAATTAACCTCCAATTAAAATAATTTTTTTTTAATTTTCTAAAAATAATTATTTAAATTATGCAGTTATTATGTGGCTGGCTACTTATTATTAGCTTTCTGAGCTGGTATTGACATTTTCACGCTAAAGAGAAAGGATAGGTTTCTTCTGTCTTCATAAATGTCGTAGCCTAGGAGAGAAGGTAAGATACACATACCTAATACATAATCTATACTGTAGCGTGTACCTTAAGAGAAAGCTAAAGAGTCCTAGAGTTCTAGGGAAAAAAAGGTTAAATCTGAGCTCAAGAACACCACAAGTAAAAAGGCTACTGAGGTTTGAATGTTCATGCTCCACTAAATTTGTATGTTGAAATCCTAATGCCTAGTGGGATGGCTTTAGAAGAAAGGGTCTCTGAGTGTGGAGGGGATCTCATGAGAGTGGAGCTTTCACTTAAGGGGATTGTTGTTGTTCAGACACTCAGTCGTATCCAACTCTTCACAACCCCATGGACTGCAGCATGCCAGGCTTCCCTGTCCTTCATCTCCTGGAGCTTGCTCAAACCATGTCCATTGAGCCAGTGATGCCATCCAACCATCTCGGCCTCTGTCGTTCCCTTCTCCTCCTGCCTTCAATCCTTCCCAGCATCAGGGTCTTTTCTAATGAGTCAGCTCACTAGTGCTTTACAAAAGAGGCTCCAGTAAGATCCGTAGCCTCCTCTCCTATGTGAGAACAGAGCGAGAAGGTAGTCTACGAACCAGCGTGAGAATTTCACCAGAAGGGAGCCATGCGGGCAACTTGATTTGGGACTTTCCAGTTCCCAAAACTGAAAGATCAGTTTTTGTCATTTATAAGCCATTCAGCCTGTGGTAGAGCAGCCCAAGCAGACCGAGACAGTAGCTAATGGCAGAAGGACAGGACTCAAAGGTGCACACGGTCATGCTGATCTCAGTTTACCGCCCCGACGTAGCCACTTCATTTCACTGTACATCAGTTTTTTCAGCCGTTAAATGAGAAAGGAAAGCAGCTTTCTTGCCCTAAGTACTCATGTCCTCTAGAGAGAGCTCAGAGATGAACACATCAATAGACAGATCCCAAACCAAGCACAAACATCACATTGTTCATGGAAAGCTTCACAGAGCTCAGAATAGAACAGAAGTGTCATCGCTAGCCACCACTGCTGTCTTCCAAACTTTACAGTCTTTAGCGAAGTCCCACAAACGGAGACTTTATTGTCAGGCTGGAGTAAAACGAGACATTCGCATCCAGCCAGTCTTAAAAGAAGGTTAATTCGCCTTAGCAAACTGTCAAATAACTTGTCATATCTAATTATTTTTCTTTACACACGTCTTTCCCCACCCCCAGCATAAAATAAACAGAAAAATAAGGTCTTCAGGACTGTGTGATAGCTGATCTTTCAAGGTGACTTTGTGGCTAGATAAATAAAAAGAAAAACAGAAATATTGATATTCCAGGATTTTTTTCTCTCTTTGAAGATCTTGCAAAGCAATAATGATGATGTAAATTCAAGGACAAGTGTTTTATTCTGTATAAACTTGAATTAGGAAGTTGATCCTCTTCATCCAGCATTTTATTAGTGCACAGAGAGACAACATTTGCTAAGTTCATGAAAAAAAAACTTACATCAGTACAAGGAAGAGGTGTTAACAGAGTATAGGCAGCGAAAATGAATGAAACAAACCAAAATACAAAGAAAGTGATGGAATCCCTATTGTAGTATGTAAATACACTGTTAAAATGATGATTGATATCATACTTCCTATTTCAAAGACTCCCTTTATATAACAAGTCTATTGTCAAGACTGATAACAAGAAAATACTTTCTCAAGTGCATACCTGCCCATAAATTATTCCTATAAAATTGTAGGCATGAGAGAGTTATCTGAAATAATGGCACATCTGAAAATGAGAGGTAAGGATATGAATTTAAAGGCAGAAAATGACACTAAAATATATCATTTAGAATTCTTTTTTACAAAGTATATTGCATAAAGGTGCTGCAAAATATTCAAAAAAAGGGCATGCAAGATGATATTATTTAAATCTATATAGCACTCCATGTTTTCCAGTTACATGTTTTCTGGAATTCTGCCTGAATTCCTAGCAGTGTTCTTCTATAGTTATCAGATTATATATTAGATAACTCTCTCCCTTTCTTTTTGTCTCTTTCTCAGTATTCTTCAATACTGATCTGATTTAGTTCAGTTCACTTCAGTAACTCAATCGTGTCTGACTCTTTGCAACCTTATGAATCACAGCATTCCAGGCCTCCTTATCCATCACCAACTCCCAGAGTTTGCTCAAACTCATGTCCATTGAGTCAGTGAGGCCATCCAACCATCTCATCCTCTGTCGCCCCCTTCTCCTCCTGCCTTCAATCTTTGCCAGCATCAGAGTCTTTTCCAATGAGTCAGTTTTTCACATCAAGTGGCCAAAGTATTAGAGCTTCAGCTTCAGCATCAGTTCTTCCAATGAATATTCAGGACTGATTTCCTTTAAGATTGACTGGTTGGATCGCCTTGCAATCCAAGGGACTCTCAAGAGTCTTCTTGAACACCACGGTTCAAAGGCATCAGTTCTTGGGCACTTAGTTTTCTTTCTGGTCCAGCTCTCATAGCCACACCTGACTACAGGAAAAACCACAGCTTTGAATAGATGGAATTTTGTCAGCAAAGTAATGTCTCTGCTTTTTAATATGCTTCCTAGATTGGCCATAGCATTTCTTCCAAGGAGCAAGCGTCTTTTAATTTCATAGCTCCAGCCACCATATGCAGTGATTTTGGAGCCCAAGAAAATAATCTCTCACTCTTTTCATTGGTTCTCCAACTTTCCATGTATCCATGGAGTGATGGGACTGTATGCCATGGTCTTAGTTTCCTGAATCTTGAGTTTTAAGCTAGCTTTTTCACTCTCTTCTTTCACTTTCATCAAGAGGCTTTTTAGTTCTTCTTCACTTTCTGTCATAAGGGTAGTATCATCTGCATATCTGAGGTTATTAATATTTCTCCTGGCAATCTTGATTCCAGCTTGTGCTTCATCCAGCCCAGTGTTTTTCATGATGTACTCTGCATGTAAATTAAATAAGCAGGGTGACATATACAGCCTTAATATATTACTTTTTTTAAAAAAACAAACATATATATATAGTTTAATTTAAAAGTACTTCAATGCACCAAAATACTAACCATCATCTGATAAAGCAGCGTTGCCATGAATCTTCAATTTGTAAAAAATACAGTATCTGAAAAGCACAATAAACTGAGGTACAGCCTAGCTCTTCTGCTCAGGATCTCACAAGGCTATAGTGACACCACCTGAGGCCAGGGGTTCTCTGCCAAGTCCGCACGGTTGTTTGCAGAATTCAGTTGATTCTGGTTGTAGGACTGAGACCCTTAGCTATCAGAGGCCACGACAGTTCTTACCCTGTGATCCTCTCCACCGACAGTTTACTGCATGATGGCTTACTTAAGATCAGCGACAGAACCTATCTCGCTACCATCTGTCTATTATCTGTCATCTATTTGTCTAATTAAAACATAATCTTTTTTTAATTTTTATTTTATTTATTTATTTATTTTTCATCTCAAGTGTATATGAGTTCCCAATCTTGAACCCCCTCCTTCCCACTCCACATCAACTCTCTGGATCAATAGATCCAGTGGCCTGCCAGACCCTGTGGCAGGCCACTGCTGACCCACACCTCCACCTGAGACTTCTGGATACTCATGGGCAATTCTGGGGCAGTCTCTTGTGGGGTCACTGCTCCTTTCTCCTGGGTCCTGGTGCTCACAAGGCTTTGTTTGAGCCCTCTGAATGTCTCTGGCAGGTATTAGGTTTGATTCTAAACATGATTTTTCCCATCCTACCATCTTGCTGGGGCTTCTTCTTTGCCTGTGGACATGGGGTATCTATTTTTGCTGGGACCCAACATTCTCTGGTCAATAATTGTTCAGCAGCAATTTGTAATTTTGGAGTTCTCACAGGAGAATATGAGCGTATGTCCTTCTACTCCACCATCTTGCCAGAGTTACCTGATTATATATTAGGTTCAGTTCAGTTCAGTTGCTCAGTCATGTCTGACTCTTTGCGACCCCATGAATCACAGCCTGCCAGGCCTCCCTGTCCATCACCAACTCCTGGAGTTCACTCAGACTCACGCCCATCGAGTCAGTGATGCCATCCAGCCATCTCAACCTCTGTCGTCCCCTTCTCCTCCTGCCCCCAACCCCTCCCAGCATCAGAGTCTTTTCCAATGAGTCAGCTCTTCGCATGAGGTGGCCAAAGTACTGGAGCTTCAGCTTTAGCATCATTCCTTCCAAAGAAATCCCAGGGCCGATCTCCTTCAGAATGGACTGGTTGGATCTCCTTGCAGTTACTCTCTGTCTTTCTCTTTCTGTCTCTCCCTCTATCCTTCTAATGAAGAAATTGAGAAAGAAATGAGTCAAGTATTTCTGAGTCAAGAAATTTGCCTCAGCTCATTCTGAATAAAGACAAGCTTTTGGACATCGAATAAGAGAATTTTCAAGTATGGTAGAAGAAATCATGTCTGATCAACTTATTAAAAATAGAGAAAAAAAAATAAGGCTCTTAATCAGGCCTAACATAATGTTTGTTGATACCTTATAGGTTGCAAAGAAGAGACAGGGAATTTCAAGTTATTTCAAGTAATAATAGGGATAGCTTCCAGCTTCCAGTTCAACATGTAAAAAACTTGGAAGTTGCCACTCCCCTCCTCAAAACAAGGAAAGAGCTGAACAATCTGAAAACCAGCAACTCTTCTTAGATCCAGCAGAACAACGAGATCATGGAGTAAACCACAATACCTGAGCCTGGTAAAACAGGCAGATACAGGGAACTACAGCTTACTAGGAGAACTGCAGCTAAAGCCAGCATCCTTTACAGATGCCCTGCTGCCCTTGGTGGCTCAGACGGTAAAGCATCTGCCTGCAATGCAGGAGACCTGGGTTTGATCCCTGGGTTGGGAAGATCCCCTGGAGAAGGAAATGGC
>SJYA01009230.1:0-15242 GCA_006410615.1 Neotragus moschatus
AGTGCCACGCGCCAGAGGTGACCCCTTTGTGGGAGTTGGGGGCGCAAGTCCTGTGGTAGGTGGGGACAACTGCTGGCACAGTTGAGGACTCCAGGCCCACGAGTAGGGACCCATCTGGGCATTTTCCAGGGGTCGAGTACCATGGGTTGGAACCCCTCTATGCCCAATTGAGGGCCAAAGGCCCGAGAGTGGAGTCCCCTCCCTGTGTGGCTGAGGGCACCCAGCCTGCAGGTGGGGACCACTGCGTGTGTGGTTGAAGGCACCAGTCCCTGGGTGGGAACCCCTGCATGCCCAGTTGCAGGCCCATGGCCTGCGAGTGGGGATCTCTCTGTGCCCAGTAGAGAGCGTGCGGCCCATGAGTGGGGACACCGTTCATGGGAGTTGAGGGTGCACAGCCTTGTGATGAGGACTACCACTCCACGTGTGGTTAATGGTGCATGGCCCATGAGTGAAGAGCCCTTGTGCACAGTTGAGGGTGAGTGCCATGGTGGGGAACCCTCCCTGTCCAGTTGAGGGCCCATGAGTGGGAACCCCTCTGGGCACCGTTTGGGGCACATGGCCTGCAGATGGGGTCCTCTCCATGTGCGGAGTATACTATCATGTAAGAATTAAAACCTAGTCTAGGTTGGATACAGGATACAGGATGCTTGGGGCTGGTGCACTGGGATGACCCAGATGCATGATATGGGGGGGGGTGGTGGTGGTATGCCCAAGGTCCGAGTCCCCAAAACTGAGAGAACAAGACTTCCACAGCAATGAAAAAGCAAAAAGGAGTTTATTGCTAGCTCAAACTAGGGCTCAAACCACATCCAGCATAGCGCAGTTGAGCAAGAGCCCTGAGCCCTGAATTACAGCAATATTTATAGGTTTAGAACAAAGACAGGGAGTTGACAAAGGTGGGTTGGTTGCAAGGGTTTCTGGGCATCTACTAATTGGCTAAATTTTCGTGCATGTGGGCTTTCTTGGGGGATGTCCATTACATCCTGACAGGCTCAAACCAGGCTAAGCGGAACAAGCTAATTGGTCAAGTCCTGACACCCACGGAAGATTATCTCAGTTCCTCCTAGGCAATGACTCAGCTTCTTGATAAATGGAACTCAGGCCTTAACCCTGTCATGGCGTATGTCAGGTCCTAACATTCCCCCCTGTCTTTTGATCATTGAGAGGAATCCTCCTCTCCATTCTGTGACACTGCCTGATATTGCTGTCTCAGCAACATCATTGAACTGTACTCATACATTCTCTTACAAAGGTTATTAATCTGTTTAAAATGCAGGGGCCAAAGGTAAGAATGAGTAGGAGTATAATAAGTGCGCCAAGCAGGGTAGAAATTAACACTGTCCACCAAGGAGATTTATGGAACCAAGACTCATACCATCCCTGCTGGGCCTCTCACTCTCTCTTCCACTGTGCTAGTCTTTCCCTTACTTTTGCCAGGGACTCTCTTACCAGCCCAATGTAGTCTGCATAAAAACAGCATTCCTCTCCCAAGGCCACACATAACCCGCCTTGGTGCGGGAAGATCAAGTCTAGGCCCCTCCTGTTTTGCAAAACCACTTCCGACAGTGAAGTTAGGGATTTTTTGAGGTGGCTGATTGATTATTCTATACAAGTGATGTCCGCATCTACGGCAGCTTGCAGGGAAGTAAATCCTTGATTCTGCATAGTCAGGATGCTATCCCTGTTCCTGCTTCGGCAATCCCAAGACCAAACGTTGTTGCTAATGTGATAGCTGTGATAGGCTCCCTCTTAACTGTGTTTTCTCCCAGTTGATTTGTTGTCTCTCCAGCCCAATAGTTATACATAACTTCTTCAGTGTGATATAAGATCTTGGGCATTACGGTTACTAATACACAGAACTCTGCATTCTGATCAAAGACTGATGCATGTAGACATGGAGTTAGCCCAGTATGTGAACAGACCCACCAACCCCCTGCCTTGGGCACAATCCATTTTACTTGTAGTTCTGTAAGATTGGCTGTTCGGGAGCACAAGGGAGTCTTTTCGGGTGGAACTTTACCTATGAAAAGTCCCCTTCCCCAAACTTTTCTCATAGTGAGACCAACCTTACATTCTCCCCAGCGACACTGAGGCGGATCTGAGCTGGTGAACAGGTTTTAAGAAATATTCAAACATAAGGCTTCATAAAAAGGAGATTGCAGAGTATAACAGCGCCAACAGGATTGAGCTGCCTGGGGGTTAGAATGGTTTAGGGCTTCAAAGCCTATTTTAGCTAGATCCCATAATGGGCCCAAAGTTTCTGGGCCAGAGGTGGAGGACAAGGGGTCGAGGGCCTCTGTTTCATCAGGCCGGTCCCTTGGTAGGGAAACGGCGGGTGTAAGACTCAGAGTTACAACTCCCTGAATTGGATCAGCCTTAAACATTCTTCGTGGGCCCGGATTCTCTACCTGATTGGGGCCCATGCTTTGAGTCTGGATAGGGTCCATTGTCTGGCTGATAACTAAAATTCCTCTGTAATATGGACTAGGCCAATAGGGTCCCATGGTTGTTTGCAGCCCCCAGGACAGCCCGGACACCCAAGACCTCTCCCATTTAGCTGACTCCTAATTGAACCTTATTTTAACCTGGGCTGGATGTGGTCTCCCCCCACACTGTGTGCCCTGGTCTCTGTGTGGACACGGGGGTCCAGTATATGCAAAACTAACTAAGTCACGGTTCCCTATGTCCCATTTGGTTTTCCCATCAGTTGAGGTTACACAATTCCAGGATTCCATAGAAATAATGTTGCAAGCCCTCCTCTGGCTGGGTAATCTGCTATAAGCTCTTGAAGGTCAGAGAAAAAAATCTGGCCACCTAGTATTGGGGGGAGTGAATTCTGGTGGTCGAATTAAGTACCTCTCGGGTTAGTCCATTCCGAAGCATCCAGGTGATCTTGGCAGGCTGATATGGGTTTGTGCTGGTTGTCCCAGGGTGGAGAAGAATGGCCATCAGCAGGAGAGTCAGGGTGATTCATCCAGGGTCTGCTGGAGAACGAGCTTCATTTTTAAGGGGTTGGAGGGATGCAGTGTTGCCTTCCATTCTTCTTGGGCTTTCTCCTGTTCTTCTGAAGTGGCAAGACGCATGTGGTTGCAATGCACCCAGGGTCCAATTCCGTCCATTTTTAGGGCAGTGGGGGTGATAAGGAGAACAACATAAGGGCCCTTTCATCTTGGTTCTAAGGTTTTTGACTGATATCTCTTAACCCAGACCCAATCTCCCAGGCCCATATCATGGGATGGGATTGTTCCTTTATTTTGACTCTCATGAACTTCTCCAATCAGTGACCAGATATGTTTATGTAATTTATTTAAAGCTAGCATCTCTTGTTGGAATGTGCGTAGCAAGGGAAATGGCTTAGATTTTCCCTCAAACACTGGACAAGCAGGGGGCAGACTCCCATAAACAATCTCAAAGGGAGTTAGACCTAATTTGTAGGCAGTGTTGCATGCCCAAAATAGCACAAAGGGAAGAAGGGTCACCCAGTCCCCACCAGTCTCTATTGTCAGCTTCGTTAAAGTCTCTTTTAGGGTCCGATTCATCCTTTCTACCTGTCCTGAGCTCTGGGGACTGTACTCGCAATGTAACTTCCATTTAGTATCCAGGGCTGAGGCCAGTCCCTGAACAATTTGACTCACAAATATAGGTCCATTATCAGAGCTGATAGATGCCAGCAGCCCAAATATAAGTCTTACCTCTTCTAGGAGCTTCTTAACCATTATTATTGCTTTCTCCTTTTTAGTGGGGTAAGCTTCTACCCACCCAGAAAACGTATCAACCAAAACAGGTAATGGTACCCACACTTGCCTGGCCTTACCTCTGTAAAATCTATCTCCCAATGATGTCCTGGCCTTTTCCCCTGGTATCTTACACCTGTGTGCTGTCCTTTTCCCAGTCTCATCATCTGGCAGGCCTTGCAGGTGTGGACTATGTCCTGTATGGTTTCCTTTTGTCGGGGAAACCACGTCTGCACTGTTTGTAGAAGTGTCAAAGTCTTGTTCTCTCCCAAATGGATGATTTGATGTAAATGGGTAAAGAGATGTCTTCCCAGGTTGGCAGGAAGCAACAGATTGTCATCTGGGTCCCGATACCATCTGTCCTCACCCGCAGGATGGCTGGTATTATCTTGCATCCAGCTTAAATCAGAGGGGAAGTATATGGGGAGTATATAGGGGGAATATATGGGGGAAAGAGTTCCCATCCCCAGCGGTGGTAACCCTACAGTCAGTACATGAGCTTTGCAGTCTCTAGGAGCCACCTCACAGGCTGCTGCATCAGCAGCACTGTTGCCTCAGGCCCTGGCATCTTCTCCTTTCTGGTGTCCTGGGACATGTATTATGGATACCGCCTGAGGTAAATGGACCGCTGCAAAGAACTTACAAATTTCAGGTAGGTTTTTGATCTCTTTTCCCTCTGCTGTCATGAGCCCCCGCTCTTTATATATCAGGCCTTGAATATGCATGATACCAAATGCATACCGGCTGTCAGTGTAAATGGTGACTTTTTTTTTTTTCCTTTTGCCCTCTCCAGTGCTTGTATCTCAGCTATCAATTCTGCTTTTTGCGCTGCTGTTCCAGGGGGCAAAGTCTCGGCCCAGACGACCCTCCCAACATCAACTACTATGGCTGCCCCTGCTTTTCTCTGTCCATCCTTTATATAACTGCTCCCATCTGTGAATCATATCAGCTCACTGTCCTTTAATGGCATGTCGCTGAGGTCTTTTTGTATGGTGGTTACCTCAGCCAATATTTCAGCACAGTCATGGAGGGGCCTGTCTTCTTCCAGGATGGGCAAAAGAGTAGCAGGATTCAGAAAACAAGGTATCTGAAGGTGTATCCAGGGAGCATCCAGCAGCAAGGCTTGGTAATGGGTTAAGTGAGAGTTAGAAATCCACTCACCCGGTGGCTGTTTGGGGATGCCCTCTATGGCATGGGGAGTGTAGACCAGGAGGCGCTGTCCATAAGTCAAATTGTCAGCATCATAGACAAGGAGAGCAGTGGCCACGATGATACGGAGACAGGGTGGCCATCCTGCAGTCACTGGGTCCAGCCGTTTAGAGAGATATGCCACAGGCCTCCTCCAGTGTCCCTATTGTTGCATCAGCAGTCCTTTTCCCACTCCCTGCTTTTCATCCACAAATAGTTGAAATGGCTTAGTCGGGTCAGGGAGAGCAAGGGCTGGGGCCTCTAACAATGCCTGTCGAAGTTCCTGAAATGCCCACCTCATTGGCTCAGTCCAAGTCCAGTTCTTATTTTCTCTATTTCCTTCATATAGAGGCTGGGCCTTTTCAGCAAACCCCACGATCCATAGCCTGCAGTACCCAACAGTTCCTAAAATTTCTCTCGCCTGCTGGGAAGTTTTTGGCTCAGGGATCTGTAAAAGAGTCTCTTTCATAGCCTGAGTCAACCATCTTTGCCCCTGTTTTATTTTGTATCCCAAATAAATTACTTTCTGTCTAGCAATTTGGGCTTTCTTTGCACTTGCCCGGTACCCCAATGTCCCCAGAGTCTGGAGATCTCCTGTGGCCTCTAGGCATACCTCCCTAGTAGTAGCGGCCAACATGAGTTCATCCACATACTGCAACAGCACAACATCAGGGTGGCTAGTCCAGTACTCACAGAGGTCCTCACCTAGAGCCTCATTGAGCAACATCGGCGAGTTTTTGAATCCCTGTGGAAGACGAGTCCAGGTCAGCTGCCCTACAATTTTGCCATCCTCATCACTCCATTTGAATGCGAAGATCTCTTGGCTCTGGGGGGCCAAAGGCAAACTGAAAAGGGTCATTTAAGTCCAAGATTGTATACCAGATGTAGTCTGGTGGCAAGCTGCTCAGGAGGTTGTATGGGTTAGGGACAGTGGGATGAACGTCACTCACCTGTTTGTTAACTTCACGAAGATCTTGGACTGGTCTAAAGTCTGTTCCCCCAGGCTTTTCCACAGGCAGCAGGGAAGTATTCCATGGGGACCAGCACTTTTTGAGAATCCCTACTTTCAGGAGGCGCTGTATGTGTGATGTGATTCCTTGCCAGGCCTCCTGACTCATGGGGTACTGCTTTACACTCACAGGGGTAGCATTTGCTTTTAATTCAACAATGGGAGGTCTTTGTTTAGTGAGTCCTACTTCTGCTGTCTTGGCCCAGGCCAGAGGGTATTTTTGAATCCATTGCTGCATAGCAGGGTCCACAGCTGCAGGGGGTTTTGGTGAATACAGTCTGTATTCATCTCTCAATGCCAGGGATAAAACATGAATTGGTTGTCCAAGCCCGTCTGTGACTGATATCCCTCCAGAGTCAAAGTGGATTTGTGCATTGACTTTGGACAATAGATCTCTTCCTAATAAAGGGGCTGGACATTCTGGTATCACCAAAAATGAGTGGGACACCCATTGGGCCCCCAAGTCCACGTTTCATTTAGTGGTCCAGTAATATCTTTTAGTCCCAGTGGCTCCCTGGACCAAGCTAGTCTTTTTGGACATCGGCCCGAATTTTTGATTGAGGACCGAGCGTTGAGCTCCCGTATCCACAATGAAGCCGACCGGTTTCCCCTCCACATTAATAGTTACCCAGGACTCGGTGAGGGGTGCCAGGCCCTGATCCCCCTAATCATTATCTTCCCCTGTATATAAGACGCAGGCCCTCAAGGGAGACTCTTCCTTCCTTATAGCCTTTTTCTTCAGGTCTTTTTCGGGGCACTCATTTTTCCAGTGTTCTTGCTCTTTCCAGTAAGCACATTGGTCTCTCTTTAGAGCCTGTCTAGCTGATTTTTCCCCTCCTTTCTCCCGGTTGTCTCGAGTCTTCTGGGAATCAGGTCCTGGTCTCATCCCCACAAAGAAAATTTGAGCCAGCTCTTTCTGATTCTTCTGGTTTTCTTCAGCCCTAAATTCCCTTTCCTCCCATCTAATTCATTCTTCCCTCTCCTCAGGGGTCTCTCTCTTATTAAATACTCTCTCAGCTGCCCTCACCAGATCCTGTATCGACTTTTCTCCCAGCCTCTCTATCTTCTGTAATTTCCTCCTGATGTCCGGAGCTGTCTGGTTCACAAAAGCTAGCATAAGCACTGCACGTGACTCATCAGCCTGGGGGTCCATGTGGGTGTACTGCCTGAAAGCTTCCATTAACCTTTCTAAAAAAAACTGCCGGGGTCTCATTTGGCTCCTGCCTTACTACAGTCTGGCAGTACACCCGGAGATGCTCCCTACCTTCAGCTCATTCAAAGTCCCAGTTCAGTCTCATCAAAGGAAACCCCTCCTTGACTAGATGGGGCTGCATGGTGGGTCTCCCATCCACTCTTGGAACATGTTTTCATGCTTCCAATAGAATTCATTCCCATTCCTCCATGGTGAAAAGCACCTGCAACAGCTGCTGACAATCATCCCAAGTGGGATTGTGGGAAAAGAGGATAGAATCTAAGAGATCAATACTACCTTGGGGTTTTTCGGAAAAGGAAGGGGTTTGAGTTTTCCATTTATATAAATCACTCATAGAAAACGGCCAGTACTGGTATGTTCGTTCCCCACCGGGATTTGTTGGCCCAACTTGGACAGGGAACACCCGAATGGCAGATGAAGAGCCTCCCAGCTTCTGTCCTCAGTCAAGTCTCTGCCCCCTCGGGTCCTTCCTTGAGTTCCTTGGGCTGGCCCCCCCTTCCCGAGGCAGAACCAAGGGTTCTGGGTCCTTCCTTTGTTCTCCAGATGACATCTGAGGTACCTTTGGGGGCAAGGGTGGCTGCATATATGGGGGAAGTGAGATTTCAGTGTCTAAGTCAATCAGGCTAGGATATAGAGAGGATTCCTGGAATATCGGCTTCTTCTTCCGACTCTCCTGATCTTCATGGTCTTCTCTCTTAGGTGTCTCTGTGACAAGGATTTGTGGAACAGAAGCACTGGGGGGGACTGTGGATAAAAGGTTTTACCCAAGCCAGAGTATCCTCCACTAGATTTTGCCAGACTAGAATATAAGGAGCCTGGTCTGGATGGCCCCGTGGGTCCGGAGCCATTATTTTCTCCTTAACAGCCAGAATGGCAGGCAAACAGAAAGTTCCTTCCAGTGGCCAGCCAACCTCAAACACTGGCCATTCATATGAACATAGGGTTATTAGTTTGCCCTCAAAATCATCATCGACAGATTTTGAGCCTTGGACTTAAAATCAGAAAAATGATCAGTCATTATGGACAGAGGGGTGGAAGAACTTTGACCCACAATGGCGGAGCTCACAATGAATACACAAAGAGCAAGACTGGCGCCGACACACAGAGAAATACGGCAGATGGAAGACAAACAAATATTGGATGAAAACACTGAACTGGGTTTATCCTGGGTTACTGTCGTCCTGTTCCCCAATGTTATCTTACCAAGGGCGTCCACTGCCCATCAGATTCGGGATTGGGAGAGACATTCCCTTCTGGTCCCTTACAGAACCAGCTCCCTTCCAGTGCAAATGCTGGGCTCCGATCTTATGCTGGCTGCCAGCTGCCTTCCAGCGCGAATGTTGGGCCCCATTCTTATGCTGGCTGCCAGCTGCCTTGCAGTATGAATGCTGGGCCCCGGTCTTATGCTGGCCAGGCAACTATTTCACCCCCTGACCTGACACTGGCATCCAGATGTCTTTCCTCCTAACGAGGAGCCCTGAATTACAGCAGTATTTATAGGTTTAGAACAAAGATGGGGAGTTGACAAAGACTGATTGGTTGCAAGGGTTTCTGGGCATCTACTAATTGGCTAAATTTTCATGCGTGTGGGCTTTCTTGGGGGATGTCCATTATGTCCTGACAGGCTCAAACCAGGCTATGGGGAACATGCTAATTGGTCAAGTCCTGACACCCATGGAAGATGATCCCAATTGCTCCTAGGCAATGACTCAGCTTCTTGATAAATGGAACTCAGGCCTCAAAGCCTGTCATGGCATATGTTAGGTCCTAACAGGTGGGAGGAGGGCTCAGGGTTGGGAGTTCATGTACACCTGTGGCGGATTCATGTCAATGCAGGGCAAAACCAATACAGTATTCTAAAGTAAAAAAAAATTAAATTAAATTAAAATAAATTGTATTTACATTTTATATAAAAGTCGTTAAAGTAAAAACAATAAAATTATTAAATTATAAAGTTTAAAAAGAAATAAAAAGGAAAAATATTGAAATGACTGAAATATCCATCATCTGTTGATCGAATAAGTAAAACATGCTATGCACTATTATTCAGACATCAAATAAAAGGAATTCTGATACACACTATAACATGCTACAGTCCTGAAATGATTATGTTAATTAAAAGAAGCCAGATAAAAAAGGTTGCAAATTGCATTATTCCATTCATATGAATGAAGATATCCCAGATAAGGTAATTCACTAGACAGAAAATAGAGTGGATGTCAGGGTCGAGATGAAGTGGTAAATGGAAAATATCTGACAACTGGACAGTATTTCCATTTGGCATGAAGATAATATTTTATAATGATGGTGTGTTTATTGCTATGAAACCTATGAAGAATATACAAATAAATGAATTATATAGTTTAACTGGTAAATTCATGCTACATGTACAACATGTCAATAAATAAAACGTTTTCTTTAAAAATATATATATATTGAACTTTGATTCTATGTCCAGAAAAATAATCTTTAATCAATAAAGGAGAAGTAGATATTCTCATAGGAGAAGGCAATGGCACCCCACTCCAGTACTCTTGCCTGAAAAATCCCATGGATGGAGGCGCCTGGTAGGCTGCAGTTCTTGGGGTCGCTAAGAGTCGGACACGACTGAGCAACTTCAGTTTCAATTTTCACTCTCATGCATTGAAGAAGGAAATGGCAACCCACTCCAGTATTCTTGCCTTGAGAATCCCATGGACAGGGGAGCCTGGTGGGCTACCATCTTTAGGGCCGCACAGAGTTGGGCACAACTGAAGTGACTTAGCAGCAGGAGCAGCAACAGATATTCTCATATGAAGAAAAACTTGGTAATTTATTCTCAGCAGATAGCTGGTCTGTAAGAAATGTTAAAAGTAGTTATTTACACAGAGTAAGATGGTATTAAAGAGAAACTATTAGTTAAGAAAGAAAATGTGTCATAAAAAATAAATGAAGGCAAAACAAAAGGAAAGTTTTTTCCTTATTATTAATTGGTAAAAGATAAATGCTTTCTTAGGCTTTTTTTTTTTTTGGCTTCTCTTTTCCTTGGATATATAATTTTATTTTATATAAATTTATTTATTTTAATTGGAGGCTAATAACTTTACAATATTGTATTGGTCTTGCCATATATCAACATGAGTCTGCCATGGGTGTACATGTGTTCCCCATCCTGAACCTCCCTCCTACCTCCCTTCCCATACGATCCCTCTGGGTCATTCCACTGCATCAGCCACGAGCATCCTGTATCATGCATTGAACCTGGACTGGCGATTAATTTAGCATATGATATTATACATATTTCAATGCCATTCTCCCACTTCATCCCACCCTCGCCCTCTCCAACAGAGTCCAAAAGACTGTCCCATACATCTGTGTCTCTTTTTCTGTCTCACATACAGGGTTATCATTATCATCCTTCTAAATTTCATACTGGCTTACTTCACTCTGTATAACAGGCTCCGGTTTCATTCACCTCATTAGAACTGATTCAAACATATTGCTTTTAGTGGCTGAGTAATACTCCATTGTGTATATGTACCACAGCTTTCTTATCCATTCATCTGCTAATGGACATCTAGGTTGCTTCCATGGCCTGTCAATTATAAACAATGCTTCAATGAACATTGAGAGCACACGTGTCTCTTTTGATTCTGATTTTCTTGATGTGTATGCCCAGTAGTGGGATTGCTCGGTTGTATGGCAGTTCTATGTCGTTTTTTAAGGAATCTCCACATTGTTCTCCATAGTGTCTGTAATAGTTTGCATTCCCACCAACAGGGTAAGAGGGTTCCCTTTTCTCCACACCCTCTCCAGCATTTATTGTTCATAGACTTTTGGATCCCAACCATTCTGACTGACATGAAATGATACCTCATTGTGGTTTTGGTTTGCATTTCTCGATAATGAGTGATGTTGAGCATCTTTTCATGTGTTTGTTAGCCTAAACTCAGGAACAAGACAAGGGTGTCCAGTCCTATCACTACTATTCAACATAGTTTTGGAAGTTTTGGCCGCAGCAATCAGAATAGAAAAAGAAATAAACGGGATCCAGATTGTAAAAGAAGTAAAACTCTCACTGCCAGAATACGGAAAGGCCACCTCAAACGCAGCAATATGAACAAGAAGAAAAGGCAGAGAAATATCCAGCAGGTAAAGGAACAGGATGAATGCCCACCAAACTCAACAAAAAAGAAAGAAATAGGGAATATACCTGATAAAGAATTCCAAATAAAGATAGCAAAAATGATCCAAAATCTTGAAAACAAAATAGAGTTACAGATAAACAGCCTTGAGACAAGGATTGAGAAGATGCAAGAAAGGTTTATCAGGACCTAGAAGAAATTTAAAAAGAGTCAATATATAATGAATAATGCAATAAATGAGAGCAAAAACACTCTGGAGGTACAACAGTAGAATAACTGAGGTAGAAGGTAGGATAAGTAAGGTAGTAGAAATAAATGAAACAGAGAGGGAAAAAGAAAAGAGAAGACTTAAATGATGACAACCTTGGAGATCTCTGAGAAAATGTTAAATGCCCCAACATTCAAATCATAGGAGTCCCAGAAGAAGACAAAAAGAAAGACTATGAGAAAATACTTGAGGAGATAATAGTTGAAAACTTCTCTAAAATGGGGAAGAAAATAGCTACCCAAGTCCAAAAAACGCAGAGAGTCCCAAACAGGATAACCCAAGGTGAAACATCCCAAGACACATATTAATCAAATTGACAAAGGTCAAACACAATGAACAAATAATAAAAGCAGCTAGAGAAAAACAACAAATAATACACAAGGGGATTCCCATAAGGATAACAGCTGATCTTTCAATAGAAACTCTTCAGGCCAGAAGGAAATGGCAGGACATATTTAAAATAATGAAAGAAAAAAACTACAGCCCAGATTACTGTACCCAGCACGGATCTCATTCAAATATGAAGGAGAAATCAAAAGCTTTCAGTTCAGTTCAGTCGCTCAGTCGTGTCCAACTCTTTGCTACTCCATGAATTGCAGCACCCCAGGCCTCCCTGTCCATCATCAACTCCAGGAGTTCACTCAGACTCACGTCCATCGAGTCAGTGATGCCATCCAGCCATTTCATCCTCTGTCGTCCCTTTCTTTTCCTGCCTCCAATCTCACCCAGTATCAGAGTCTTCCACTGAGTCAACTCTTCACATGAGGTGGCCAAAGTACTGGAGTTTCAGCTTTAGCATCATTCCTTCCAAAGAGTACTCAGGGCTGATCTCCTTTAGAATGGACTGGTTGGATCTCCTTGCAGTCCAAGGAACTCTCAAGAGTCTTCTCCAACATCACAGTTCAAAAGCACCAATTCTTTGGCGCTCAGCTCTCTTCACAGTCCAACTCTCACATCCATACATGACCACTGGAAAAACCACAGCCTTGACTAGATGGAGCTTTGCTGGCAAAGTAATGTCTCTGCTTTTGAATATGCTATCTAGATTGGTCACAACTTGTCTTCCAAGGAGTAAGTGTCTTTTAATTTCATGGCTGCAATCATCATCTGCAGTGATTTTACAGACAAGCAAAAGCTGAGAGAATTCAGCACCACCAAACCAGCTCTCCAACCATGCTAAAGGATCTTCTTTAAACAGGAAACGCAGAAAGGGTGTATAACCTTGAATCCAAAACAACAAAGTAAATGGCAATGGGATAATACTTATCAATAACTACCTTAAATGTAAATGGGTTAAACTCCCCAACCAAAAGACAAAGACTGGCTAAATGGATCCAAAAACAAGACCCCTATATATGTTGTCTACAAGAGACCCACCTCAAAACAAGGGACACAAACAGACTGAAAGTGAAGGGCTGGAATAAGATACTCCACGCAAATAGAGACCAAAAGAGACCAGGAGTAGCAATATTCATATCAGATAAAATAGACTTTAAAACAAAGGCTGTGAAAAGAGACAAAGAAGGATACTACATAATGATCAAAGGATCAATCTAAGAAGAAGATATAACAATTATAAATATATATGCACTCAACATAGGAGCACCACAATATGTCAGACAAATGTTAACAAGTACGAAAGGGGAAATTAACAATAACACAGTAATAGTGGGAAACTTTAATGACCCACTCACACCTATGGATAGATCAACTAGACAGAAAATTAACAGGGAAATACAAACTTTAAATGATACAATAGACCAGTTAGACCCAATTGATAGGACATTCACACCAAAACAATAAACTTCACCTTTTTCTCAAGCGCACAAGGAACCTTCTCCAGGATAGATCACATCTTGTGTCCTAAATCTAGCTTTCAGTTCAGTTCAGTTGCTCAGTCGTGTCCAGCTCTTTGCGACCCCATGAATCACAGCACGCCAAACCTCCCTGTCCGTCACCAACTCCCAGAGTTCACTCAGACTCACGTCCATCAAGTCAGTGATGCTTTCCTGCCATCTCATCCTCTGTCATCCCCTTCTCCTGCTCCCAATCCCTCCCAGCATCAGAGTCTTCCAATGAGTCAACTCTTCGCATGAGGTGGCCAAAGTACTGGAGTTTCAGCTTTAGCATCATTCCTTCCAAAGGAATCCCAGGGCTGATCTTCAGAATGGATTGGTTGGATCTCTTTGCAGTCCAAGGGACTCGCCAGAGTATTCTCCAGCACCACAGTTCAAAAGCATCGATTCTTCGGCACTCAGCTTTCTTCACAGTCCAACTCTCACATCCATACATGACCACTGGAAAAACCATAGCTTTGACGAGACGGACCTTTGTTGGCAAAGTAATGTCTCTGCTTTTCAATATGCTATCTAGGTTTGTCATAATTTTTCTTCCAATAAGTAAGCCTTAGTAAATTCAAAATAACTGAAATCATTCCAAGCATCTTTTCTGACCACAATGCAGTAAGATTAGATGTCAATTACATGAGAAAAACTATTTAAAATTCCAACATATGGAGGCTGAACAACATGCTGCTGAATAACCAACAAATCACAGAAGATTTTTTTTAATCGAAATATGCATAAAAATGAATGAAAATGAAAACATTTTTTTTGTTTGTTTGTTTTTCTTCCCTGATGGCTTAGATGGTAAAGGATCTGCTTGCAATGTAGGAGACACGGGTTTGATTGCTGGGTCAGGAAGGTCCTCGGGAGAAGGAAATGGCAATCCACTCCAACACTCTTGCCTGGAAAATCCCATGGATGGAGGAGGCTGATAGGCTACAGTCCATGGGGTCACAAAGAGTCAGACACGACTGAGCAACTTCACCTTTCACTCTTCGCTGATTATTAATCTTCACAATTAATGTGGGTTTCTTATACACAACATATATTTTAGCTCAGTGATAAGGAATACACCTGCACTGTAGGAGCCATAGCAGACGACAGCTCCATCTTCTTTCAGGACGATCCCATAGAGGAGAGCTTGGCAACCCACCTCAGCATTTTTGCCTGAAGAATCCCCATGGCTAGAAGAGCCTGATGGGCTTACAGTCCATGGGGTGGCAAAGAGTTGGACACGAATGAGAAACGAAATAACAACAGATACATTCCTAAGAGAAACTCTGACGATATTAGAAATAGATGAGAAAATTCTCAGCCTAAACAAAGCAAAACTAAAAACCTAAACAGTAAAGCTGAATTATTTAAAAAAAGAAAGAAAAAAAACCTAGAGAGTAGAGCTGAATTATAAAAAGTTTCAGGCAATAAAAGTTTCCCAACAATAGTGTAAACAGTGTGTTCCACACACGAGAGAGGAGTAATTTTTAACACCTACTCAAAGGAACATCTTTCTAATTATAATCAAAACCCTAAGGAAATTATAATGACTGTTAAAGTGTAAGAAGAAAAAATCTGTGAAAGATTCAGTTCAAGCAGCCCCGATTAACATAACTTTATTTTATTTGGTCCATAACCTCAAAATAACTGACACTTAAGATAATTTTTGTTCTGGTATGAGATTTTATACTTTTCAAACTAAAAAAGTTTGTACCTTTCAGCGAGTACTTTGTTTCACTGATTTAGACATAAATGAAAGTACATTGTGTGTCTTTACCTTGAAAAAGACCTGTGCTCAGCAGAAATTGAAACCATAATCAGAAACCTTCTAGCAAACAAAAGCCCAGGTCCAGACGGCTTCACAGCTG
>SJYA01009231.1:0-13571 GCA_006410615.1 Neotragus moschatus
CTGGAGTGGGTTGCCATTTCCTTCTCCTGGGGATCTTCCTGACCCAGGGATTGAACCCAGGTCTCCCACTTTGCAGGCAGACCCGCTTTAACCTCTGAGCCACCAGGGTACTGGCTCTCAACTCTAGACATTTAGAAACAAAGTTTATTTATATACACTGAGCTTCCATCTTCTGAATTAGATTTAACCTTCAAGTTTTGTGCTTGGGAATTGTCAGGATGGGAAAAGAACTAGGAGTTTAAGCAGATTGAAGACAGTCCAGAGAGTTTAGAAAGGTAAATAAACATTACTAGGAATTCACTGTGAGAATTTGTGTTTCTCAAAAACTTTGTAAGTTCTGGGTCTAAAATACCAATCAAAGAGAACATTATAATTAATTAAGAGTCTTCAGAACAGGAGGCTAAAAGAAAGGAAGCCATGATTTTACTTTGACTTTGCCTGAAGTGGATTTAACTCTCCATCTAAGAAAACTTAACCATATTTTTTAAAAAAGAAGAATATAAATAAGTAAAAAGTTACACCCAATGTTTATGTACTGACGAAAAACAGCTTCTGGCACTATAATGAGTTTGTCTCATTTAGTTAAGTCCCCTTGTTTGTTTGTTTGTTTTGAAGGAGCAGGAGTCAGCTTTTTGCCTGCCCAGACCCATTTCTGTTGCTGTAATTGTACTTAGCTACCTCCAAGTTTGCATGGGCTGAGACCTGGAGTGTGGCTGAAGAGTCAAGTACAGCTTACAGCCCTTCCCTTCCAGTAATTGCAAGGTGAAAACAAAAGTGAGCAGCCAGCAGTTGCCATTTGCCAGGGAGCCTGGGCCACAAGCAGCCTCAGAACAAGGAAGTACTGTCACTGTGTGGCTCCAGTTTTCACAAGTACTTACAGGTGTCCAGCATGCCAGGGGCATGAGTAGTAGGATCGAACTGGGCAGAGGCATTTCAGGCTGCAGGAACCCTTACATCTGTTTGTTTTGACTACGCCTTGCAGCATGTGGGACCTTAGTTCCCCAGCTAGGGATCAAACCTGTGCCTCTTGCAGTGGAAACGCAGAGTCTTAACCACTGGACCACCAGGGAAGTTCCAGGAGCCCTTTTGTTTTGTTTTGTTTAGTAGCTAAGTTGTGTCAGACTGTTTGTAACCCCATGGACTGTAGCCCTCTAGGTTCTTCTGTCCATGGCATTTTCCAGGCTAGAATACTGGAGTGGGTTGCCCTTTCCGGGAAGACAAAGGCCCTGAAAACACCAAAACTGCCAAAGCTATTTTCTCTTGGATATCAATGTGGTCTGTTCTGAAGCTTTCTTTAATGTTTACCATTTGCAGGGGACAGCTGTAGACACCCAGCAGAGGCATGGAAGACCAGGCCCCCGAGCCATTCTGGTTATCTGCTGTGGACATAAAGTCAACTTGGGCAGAGAGAGCAACAGAATTCTGCCTCTGATTTGTAGCCGTGAGTAGTGGAAATGCTTAATCAATACTTTGGCTTCTGAGAATCTGTTTGGCAATGAATAGGAGTAGGGCTTCCCCTTCTCAGGCTGGGAAACAGAAGTGCCCCCCTCCTGGGAGCACAGGGAAAATGAATGAGGTCATGTTTGTAGAGGGCTTTGAGCTGTTGGGATGAAAGCAGCTCCCCAAGTGCAAGGTGTTATTAACCGAAGGTATTATTATTTTCATCTGAGAGGACAATGTGCAGCGGGCAAAACAGAGCAATAAAAACATGCCCACTAATAACGAATAAAGCACAGCAGTAGTCTCAGAAGGAACAAAATCCTTGTTACATCAATGGTCTAGGCTACAGAAAGAGCCATGATACAACAACTAGGAGAAAGTCTTCGCCGGTATTTCCTCGAGGGCGGGGGAGGTGGGACAGGGGTCCAGATAACAAGGATATTGGGAATGCAAGTCATTGAGTTGGTGGAGAGACTGGCAACAATAAATAGCTGGATCGTCACAAACAGTTGCAAGCATTTCTGGTAACCCAGGCATCTTTTGAAGAGTTTATTGTTTAATCTCTCAGTGGTGTGCAACTCTTTGAGACCCAGTGGACTAGCCCACCATATTCCTCAATCCATGGGATTTCCCAGGCAAGAATAGTGGAGTGAGTTGCCATTTCCTTTTCCAGGAGACCTTCCTGACCCAGGGATCAAACCCAAGTCTCCTGCATTGGCGGGCAGATTGTTTACCGCTGAGCCACCAAGGAAGTCTTTCAAAGAGTTTACTGTCTCTTAACTCATTGCAATCCATGACAATCCAGAATCCCATTTCACAAGCAAGGCAATTAAGGCACGGAGGAGGGGAGGAGCTTACCTAAGGTCACAGTAGTAAATGCTGGAGTGAAGCATCGGCAGGTGTAGTTCCAGAACCTCGTGGTTAACCATTACACCACACTACCTTCCTTAATGTTGTAGTGTCACCTCACTGGGGCTCACACAGAGCCATCAAAGGCACTGGGACTTGCACAGGGGTTGCTTGGAAAGGAATGAGCCTCAGATGAGGAAGAGGGGGCATCTGCTCTCTTGGGCAATCATGGGTCAGGGGTGGAGAACTGACATTCCCAGGCCATCTCTGATGTACATTCCATTCCTATTTCTTTCTTCTTCCTCACTACTTCTTATTCTCTGACCCAAATAGATCCAACAAAACTGAGAGAAGGACTTCCTTGGCGGTCCAGTGGTTAAAACTCTACACTTCCGACGCAGTGGGCACGGGTTTGACCCCTGGTCAGAGAACAGATCCCACATGCTGAGTGGAACATCCAAAAAATTAAAAACAAAACAACAACTGAGAGGGGGAACTTGAAGACTCTTGGTGTGTTAAGACCCACCGTATGCAGTCTCCTTGCTGAAATTCTGTACCCCTCTGAACATCTTCTATGGTTTGAAACTTCCAATAGGCTTTGGAAGAGAGGGCGAGGAGCTTGTTCCCAGTCATTGCTTGATTTATGGGAGCACTAGGATTAGACCTCTCCTGTTCTTCCATTCCCTCCATCTCTCCTTCTTTTCTTCCTTCCCCCCGCCCCTTCTCAAATTCTTATTTCTTGTTTCCCTACTGTTGCATCGAGATACCAAGACAATAGGTGGCTGGGAGAGGCAGAAAGATGTTGAGAGGAGAAGAGTTATGGGAGGGATGTGGTGTCAGGTAAGGAGGTCGAATGCAGACAAAGTTCGAGGGGCAGCTGGGTCAGGCTGGAGGTTAGGCATGCCTCTCCTTTTATGGACTTCTAATGCAATTGCCAACTCTTGCTTGTTTAACACAACCTTTTTTTTTTTTTTTAACTTTATTTTTTCTGTTGCAGTGGGTCGGGCTTCTCTCTAAGCTGCAGCCTGTGGGCTCTAGAGCACTCAGTAGTTGCGACACAGGAGCTCAGAAGCCCTGTGGCCTGTAGGGTCTTATTTCTCTGACCAGGGATCGTCCCCTGAATTGCAAGGCTATTTCTACTATATGATGGTTAAGGTAAACTTGGCCACTTGTTTTTCTAGTCTTTTTCCTTCTCAGATGGCAAAGAATCTGCCTACAATGCAGGAGACCCTGGGTTGGGAAGATCTCCTGGAGAAGGAAATGGCAACCCACTCCAGTATTCTTGCTTGGAGAATTCCATGGACAGAGGAGTCCACGGAGTCACAAAGAGTTGGACACAACTGAGCAACTAACTTTCCTTAATGGAGATGGGGGCTTGGTGTAGTGACACGTCTGCTCCAGGCAAATCCCAGTCCTCCGCGGTGATCATTGAGATTTATGTCCGTTGAGAATGTTCTCTGAACCCAGCTCTGTGCTATTCTTTATTTGGATTACCTTTTTTAATACAACAACCAGGTGAGGTGGGGACTGTGCATATCCCCAGTTAACAAAGAAGAAAAGCGGGGTCAAAGAGGTAATAAGTGACCAAGTCACCAGTTAGCTCAGGGTGGAGTTGAGGTCTGAACCCGGGTCCACGTGTTTGCTCCCAGAGCTTATGGTCTTCAATATCACAGGCTCCTTTCTAGCTCTGTCCACCCACTGGAATCCACCTTCAGTGATACAAAAACTGGTCTGTATTGTTGGAAGTAGTAGGAACGTCAAAGCCGGACCTCAGGGATGAATTCATACTGGTTTATACCAGATTACGTTTTCACTAGATGTCACATGTCCACAAGGGACAAAGGTCATACCACTCCCAGCAGAGTTAATAGCATTTCCCCAAAGCAGCATTGGTGGCCTGTACTCTGAGTCCTGTACCTGCCAGCCCTGTGATAAGCCAGCCCCACCTCTCGTTGCCAGGTGTGTCTTATGGTAGGTAGGTCTCTGGCAACCCTTTAGAAGGGACAACATCAGAGGGGGGCCTTGGCCAGAGGGCAGGAGACGGCCTTTTTAGGAAGCTCTTCCTTCTCTGGGGTCCTCAACTGTCCTCTTGGATTCAGGCACCAGCCTCTTTCTATGGGACAGAAGTTGATGAGCCTGGCACTGAGCCTCTCTAGCCCCACCCATGCTTCCAAAACACAGGAGGAGGCCGGTTGTTATGACCACCACTGACTCTAAGGTTTGAGACAGGCTTCAACCCGGCACACTTTTTTTTGAGAACTATATCCTGCACTAAGTTTGTGTGTAACCTACGCACAGTTTGAAGCATAATGAACAATCACCCACGTGCTCAGCACAGAACTCAAGACTACTACCTCTGAAAGCCACACCTCTCCTCAAATGCATATTCCTTCCCTCCCCAGAAACATAATCCTCAAACTTGCATTAAGCATTCCCTTATTTGCTTATTTTTTGTCACTTAATCTTATGTGTATGTATTTCCAGACAAAGGTGATTATGAGTCTAAGAGATTGATTCCAGGGCACAAATGACTCACCTTTGCCTGGGCCCAGTCCCTCTCTCCCCTAACTCTGTTGGGTGAGCCCAGTGGAGCCCCCGAGCAATATGAATCCCTGGCTCTTTTTCGTGACCTCAGATAGAGACGCTGATCCAAACTAGCAATCATAGGAGATAGTCCAAGAAAGTTCCTTGGAGGAGGGAAATCTAAGTTGGGAAGGATTTGGGTAGATAGAAGGGAGAAAGAAGAGAATTTTGGTTTTGTTTTTTTGGCTGTGTTGGGTCTTTGTTGCTGTGCGAGGGCTTTCTCTAGTTGCGGTAAATTGGGGGGGCTACTCTCTAGCTACAGGGCTCTAGGCCTGAGGGTTTCAGTAGCTGTAGCCCACAGGCCCAGTTGCTCCTTGGCATATGAAATCTTCCCAGACCAGGGATCGAACCCTATGTCCCCTGCACCAGCAGTGGATTCTTAACCACTGGACCACCAGAGAAGTCCAGAAAGGGACTTGAAAAGTTACCTTGAAAGCAAGTTCATAGCAAGACCCATTGGAGCTTCTGTTGTGAAGCTCAAGCTTCTGCTGGGAAGTGGAGGGGGGAACGTCAAGCTTGGAGAGGCAAGGGTTGGAGTGGACCTGTGCTGGGCAGCGAGGGAGAACGGGGCTAAAGTATCACTTCCTTTATCCATGAAAAATGGTACATCCTTCCTCAAGTTGCTGCCAAGACTCTTCAAATTAGGTTAAGCGCCATCTATGGGGTTGCACGAGAAGGCAATGGCACCCCACTCCAGTACTCATGCCTGGAAAATCCCATGGACGGAGGAGCCTGGTGGGCTGCAGTCCATGGGGTCACTAAGAGTCAGACATGACTGAGTGACGTCACTTTCACTTTTTATTTTCATGCATTGGAGAAGGCAATGGCAACCCACTCCAGTGTTCTTGCCTGGAGAATCCCAGGGACAGGGGAGCCTGGTGGGCTGCCATCTATTGGGTCGCACAGAGTCGGACACGAATGAAGGGACTTAGCAGCAGCAGCAGCAAGCTGTGGGATAACTACAATCCTTACTTGTCACCCATTCGAAGTTCGCTGTGGTTTGGTGACTTTTAAGAAAAACTGACCTCTGGGCAGTGATATAACGATCCAGCCTATGGGAGCTTCCACTGTCTTGTAAACTACAGCCCTCAGGCTGCCTCCTGTTTTTGTAAATAAAGTTTTATTGGAACAGAGCTACACTTATTTGCTTATGATTCATCTATGAGTACTTTTGAACTATAGTAGTTGCCATATGGACAACAAAGCCTACAGCATTTCCTGTCTGACCCTGTGTGCCAGCCAGAACTTGGCAATGAGAGGGCAGGAGGGTTGAGTAGTACACCTTTGCTGATGGTTCATTGTCAGGAAAAATCACATGGCTACTCCTAACTTCCAAGGAGCAGCCAAGTCGATCCACCACACACGCTGTACAGAAGGAGGGACTGGTGAACATCAACAGTGTCTAAACGACCTCTGTGAGGCCCTTCCACAGGTACCAGGCTGTCAGGCAGTGAGGATGGACTTATTTTCCCTTGCTTATCTGTAAATCCCAGGGTCATAGAGGGAATATAAATGGATCGGGGCTCAGCAAAATGGAGAGAAATATTGTAGAGGTCTGGAGTTTACAGTGAGATGCTACTTGAGGTTGCAGAAATTTTCAGAAACACAGGAAGCCAGGATGCATTGAGGAAGGAGAAAAAAAAGGGAAAGCAAGCCCTGGAGGGAAGTGTTTGTTTAAAATAAAGTCCTTGGTTGGTATTGTTTTTGTTTTTGTTTTCTCAAGGTTTGTGGTAACAGGTACCTTCCTCCTTTGGGAACACAGGGCACCTTGGGGCAGATGACAGGTATTCGCTATTTCCTGACCCCAAGAGCCCACGCCACATAGATCACTCTCTGGACCAAGCAGGGTACTGTTAATAAACACAGGGCAGCTTTCCACATAAAGAGGAAGGAAGTTTCTACTGAGAATGAGAACTCTGGGTTGTGCACAACAGAATTGGGAAACTACCAGAACGCGCCTTTATCATCAGCAATACCCACGTCTATCAAGCCATGGACCTCGAGAGCAGCCAGAGGAAATCCTATGACCTATCCTTGGGGGGCTGTCAGACCAGAGTTGTGCTACCGACTAGGCTGTGCACAGAGTCCAGTCATCAAACAGGATTGTGTAAGGAGTCAGGATTTCTGTCTAGACCTGAAGGCCCTTAAAGACCACAGGCATTACCAAAGTGTCTATAGGAGAGAAGTTTAAGGCCAAGAAAGACCTTGGAGGGGTATCAAAGGGCTTGTTGAAAATGGTCCTAATTTAGATAAGAAGAAGAGGTAGAAGGAAGTGGGATGAGGAAGGTAGGTTAAACTTACAGGGACTTTCCTGGTAGTCCAGTGGCTAAGACTCCATGCTCCCAATACAGGGGACATTGGTTCAGTCCCTGGTCAGGAAACTAGATCCGACATGCTGTGACTAAAGATCCCGCGTGCCACAATTATGACCTGGCACAGCCAAATCAATCAATAAATATTAAAAAAAATACTTGGAGAGGCAAAGTGAAGGTGAGGTGGAGAGTCGTCCCCGTGTGTTGCCCCTTTTCACTGGTGGCCCTACAGAAAGAACTGCTCTGCTGCCTCGGTGACCAGCAGACCTGGCGAAGGGACAGGTTTTCCTCGTGGAAGCTGGTAGGACCGGTAATCTGCAGGGAAGACCTGGGGCTTTAGGCTCAGGTGAACCTCAGCCAGGTGCCTGCTCCCTCACCTGATTGAGTGAGTTTCAGGTTCCTCAGCTGGAAAAATGGGAACAATAACCATACTTATCGCTTCATGGTTGTTTTGAAGATTAAATGAGATAACACAGTCAAAATTGCTTGGATGGAGTCATTGTTCAAAATTGATTATTTTTTGTAAGTATTTAGCAAGTCATTTATTGAATGACTCACATACAGGAAACGGGCTTCCCAGGTGGCTCAGTAATATAGCATCTGCCTGCCAAAGCAGGATAAGCAAGAGCTTCAGGTTCAATCCTTGAGTCTGGAAGATACCTTTGAGTAGGAAATGGCAACCCACTCCAGTATTCTTGCCTAGAAAATTCCATGGATAGAGGAACCTGGTGGGCTACAATCCATGGGGTCGCAGAGTCAGACACGACTGAGCAGGGACACACATGTGGGAGACAGTGCCCCCAGTCCTTCTGAGGGATTCAGAGAAATCTAAGACTGAGGGTGTGCTGGCAAACTGGCTCTGGGGTGTGGGGCAAGCCCTGGTTTGCAGCTTTTGGTGGTTTCTGTGNCAATCCATGGGGTCGCAGAGTCAGACACGACTGAGCAGGGACACACATGTGGGAGACAGTGCCCCCAGTCCTTCTGAGGGATTCAGAGAAATCTAAGACTGAGGGTGTGCTGGCAAACTGGCTCTGGGGTGTGGGGCAAGCCCTGGTTTGCAGCTTTTGGTGGTTTCTGTGGCTTAAATAGTTCCATCATGGCTAATTTCAAGCTACTGGCAGTTTAGCAACTGGCTGGAAAAATTCCAAATGATCCGCTCTAGAGAGCAGGCCCCCAACCCAATGGGCTTTCTCTGAACTTAGCAGATGACACACCAGTGAAAGATTAACAGTAGTGGGTGACAGATACACAGCCCAGTCCATAGATGGCCGATCTAGAGGGCCTTTGAGGGCCCTGTTTTCAGGGTACAAGCAGGGTTTACTGAGATGCAGAGGAAGAAAAGGGCTCAGGGATAAAATATCCATCTTGTGTAAGGTAATAGGGAGCCACTGAAGGTGCGTGGGCAAGAGGATATGATGATGAGAGCTGCGTATCGGTAAAGTTAAGCTGGGAGTGATTTTTAAAATGGATGAGAAGAGAGAGGATTGGGATTGAGAGGCAGGAACACCAGAGGGGAAGCTCATGAAATCACCAAATCTCTTTTCATACACAGATTGTATCTTGGACTAGGAAAGATAACAGTACACAATGAAGCAGTGTAACAAACATACACTTCGTGGAACATAATAGCAATCTGAGGCTTCCAGAAGTTTACCCTGAGAACCACGGTGGTGAGTAGCATCTCTGTTTATTACTCTGTCAGGCTCAACACACAATCTTTGAAGAACCCCTGATGAAGACAGTGGATGTCACTTAAATGAATAAGCAATTAGCTCAGGAGTAAATGTGTCTTGTAAATGAAGTCAGGCTTCCCAGGTGGCTCGGTGGTAAGGAAGCCACCTGCCAGTGAAGGAGATGTGGGTTCAATCCTAAATTGAGAAGATCCCCTGGAGAAGGAAATGGCAACCAATCCAGTATTCTTACCTGGGAAACTCCATGGACAGAGGAGTCTGTTGGGCTACAATTCAGAGTGCTGCAAAGAGTCAGACATGACTGAGCGTGCGTGCGTGCACACACACACACACACACACACACACACAAAGTCACGGAACTGGTCAGTGATCAAACTTTAGCGAAGAGATGACTCATTGGAAAAGACCCTGATGCTGGGAAAGATTGAGGGCAAAAGGAGAAGGGGGCGACAGAGGATGAGACGGTTGGATGGTATCACTGATTCAATGGACATGAGTTTGAGCAAACTCCAGGATATAGTGAAGAACAGGGAAGCCTGGTGTGCTGCAGTTCATGAGGTCGCAAGGAGTCAGACATGACTTAGCACCTGAACAACAGCAACAGACTTCAGCAGGGAAGCACCTTGAATGTGTGACACTTTTAACCTATTTGCTTAGAATCTGATCTAGCCCTCAGGGGTGATCCTCAGCCCTCTTTTCTCATCTGCCCTTTGGTTTCCATGCCTGGGAGGAGGTGAATGGCCCATCTGACCTCAGCTCCAGTTTCAGGGGGGTAGAGGGAGGGTGTAGGGAGACCTGCTTGAGCTCGAGCTCAGTACTGGGTAACTTCTGTGGGAGGGTGGTGTATTGAGTGTTGGGCTTGGCATCCCAGCAGGTGAACATGTATTCATGCTGATTTGTCCTCTTCTCCTAGCACTAGAAGTCAACCTACCCTGTAAATAAAGACACCAAACCAGCAATTCGGTTTTCCCACAGCGAGGCCCGGAGCATGGAGCCTGGGAACCCTGAGTTCTGAGCCAGGCAACCACTGGCCTGACCTTGGGCAAGTCCCTTGCCTTCCCCAGGCTAGAGCTACGTCCGACCTGTCAGGTGAGGGGCCCTGGATTGCATATCCTTCCGGCTTCTTCTAGACCTGATGCTCCAGCCAGCACTTGGTGTTGCCAAAAAAACCCCAGGAGAAGGAAGAGAATTTGTTCTCAGCTTCTCCCTTTGATTTTCTAAGTAACTGCAGTTGAGCATAGAGGTGTGGAGGCTGTCAGCGCTGCCTCTTCCACATTCTGGTTTCTCTGGCTAGCAGGGGACAGATGCTGGGCTTTTTGCCCGCCTGGAGTGTTTCCCCCAGAGGAGGCAGAGCGGGCAGAGGATCCAAAGTGGGCTGAAACATTAGTGGCACCTCCTTTAGCACAGATTTCATCATGGAGCATGTGCAGCCCCAGATGCAGCTGAGCTGAAAACCAAAAGGACAGGGAAGTGAAGGCAGAAGCGAATGTACCGAAACGAGCTTAAGGGCTCTAGTGTTTCACAGAAACAATCTGGGACCAAACTAAAGCAAAATAGAAGGAACTCTCCTGATTTCTTTAAATGAGTGCTTGAATGGGATTAATGTCCCAGGTCTCCCCTTTCTCCAGAGGCTCGGGGAAGCAGGGCTGGAGGCAGGGTGAGGTGCCTTGCAGACACTGAGTGGGAACTTCAAGGTCACACCCCGGGCACCTCACTCTCCCCACGCAAGCCACACCAGGCGAGTGTAAACATTGTCTTTCATTTCAATCTCAACTTGAAAAATAGATTAAGAAGCTACAAAACTAACTGGAGTCTAAACAGTTGCCCTTTGTTAGAGGCACGCAGCTGAGCAGGAAATTAACAATGAGGAATTCACACTTGGCAAGACGCAAAAATATGAAAGGCCAATGGCTGATTTCCTAGTGGGCAAGGTTATCTTCCTCAACAGAGCTTTCGGTTGTTGGAGAAACAGTGCTGGGTCCCAAAACATTTAGGATCAGGCCCCTGTGTCCGCCTCAGCCTGGCGTGCCCTTCTGGAGCAGGATGTGAAATTCTCTGCTTGTGGTTTTAGTTTGACTCCACTGAAGCCAAGGGCCAAGGACTAAGAGAGAGAGATGAGGGGCTATGCTTTGAGATCGGGCCCCTTGTTTGTTTGCTTTTTAATTTGGTTGCTCTAGAACTTCATTTCGGCACACAGGATCTTCGATCTTCGTTGTGGCACAGGTTCGGGGTGGGGAGGGGTGTGTCTTTGCTTTAGTTGTTGCATGAGAACTCTTTAGTTGTGACATGTGAGATTCCCCCTGACGATGGAACTCGAGCCCCCTGCATTGGGAGCAGGGAGTCTTAGCCACTGGACCACCAGGGAAGTCCCTGGGGCCCATGTTTTGGATACTCAGGATAGCCAGAGTTCTAACTTTCCTGTCGCCCAGCCCAGGCAGAAGAGTCAGTAAAACAGGCAAGAAGGAGCCTGTCATACTCCTTCAGGTCCCTGGGGCATGCCCCCCAACACCCCAGCTCTGCTGCCTTGGGAACTCTGTGCCACCCTTTGGACAGCATCTATCAGCTCTTCACCCGCAAGTTCTCTCTCTCCCTCCTGATACGGGCATCTGCGCGGATCTTTGAAATTAGTGGCTGTGTCACAAAAGGTGGAAAATGCACGATGGGGCTGAAACCAGGACAGCCAAAACGAATGAAATTAAAGGCTCAAGGGGACTAGCTGACCTAGAAATTACTCGTCCCTCTGTTCCCCTCCCCGCAGGCTTCTCCTTTCTCCCTTAGACCCATGGTGGAGAAGAAGGGCTAGGACCTGATAAAAATACACAGGCTTGTTACCTCCCTGCCTTCCTCGGATGATTAGAGGAAAGCCCTGAGACCCTTAAGCGCTGGCTTCTCTCCTAGGGTTCTCCCAAGGGCTGTACTTACATAGGCTTGGAAGTGGTTAGAATGCCTTGAGGCTATTTACACAAAGGATGTGTGGTATTTGCATGTAATTTCCCTATGCGATCTGAGCCATCTCTCCCCAGACCATTTGTTCAAGTTAAAAGTATTTTTATGACTCTCTTGATGGCTCTCACTTCTGGATTTTTCCTCTTGTCTGTGCCATCTTCTCCCTGAGGACCTCTCCTTGGCCCACATCTCTGGCAAGGGGAGTCCGGAGGCACCAAGCGAGGACCTGGGAGGAATGCAGGTCTTTCAAGGGTTTGCTTATCTCGCCAGCACCCTGAGCACCGGGGGAGGTTCTCTTTTCCAAAACGGTAACACTGTATGATTGCATTGTAGACTGTGGGACTCTAACCTAACTCACAGAAAATCTCTTTGATCTGGAATTTTCTCTGAACTACCGACATCCCTTTCTCTTCTGCCTCCTGAGCCTAGTCAGCCCGTTACCATTATCACTTCTTCTTTCTTTTTTAAGTCTTAACTTTTTTTTTTTTTTTTTTCCGGTTCTGCTGGGTCTTGGTTGCTTGAGCGTGCTTTCTCTGATTGCGGTGAGCAGCGGGGGCTAGTCTCTAGTTTAGATACTTGGGCTTCCCACTGCAGTGGCTTCTCTTATTGTGGAACATAGGCTCTAGGTGTACAGGTTTCAGTAGCTGTGGCATAGAGGCTCAGTGGTTGTGGCTTGGGGGTGGACTTTAGTTGCTCTGGGATCTGCCCAGACTAGGGATCAAACCCACGTCCCCTGCATTGAAGTCCCCGATCACTTCTTTTTTTAAACTGAGTCTTGATTCACTAATGTCTTCTTTGTAATAGACAGTAAGGACTGGAGGAAGAACAAAGTTATAAGCTTGGGGAGTGTTATCCAAGATAGGGAACAGGGCTTCCCTGGTGGCTCAGTGGTTAAAAAAAAAAAAAAAAATCTGCCTGCCAATACAGGAGACACGGTCTCCATCTGTGATCCAGGAAGATCCCACAAGCCTCAGAGCAACTAAACCCATGTGCCAGTTATTCAGCCCGTGCTCTAGAGCCAGGGAGCTCCTACTTCTGACCCCACATGCCCTAATGAACCATGTGCCCTAAAGCCTGTGCTCCACAGCAAGAAAAGTCACTGCACCTTAACAGCCCATGCTCTGCAACAAGAGAGTAGCCCCTGCTTGCCTCAACTAGAAAAAAGCCTTATGAAGCAATGAAGAACCAGCACAGCCAAAAACAAATAAATACAAATAGAATTATATTTATATATAAAAAGAGAGGGAACAAACCCACTTCCCAAGATCAGAGGCTGAGATGGAAGAACAGATCGTTGCAAAAAACTGGAACAGAGCTGCCTGACTGAGCTACATCCTGCCTGATTCTGGCCGCAGATGTGGGTAAATCCGCTCAGGGCTGGTGCCCCCTTTACCACTGGCCAAGGGCAGGAAGGACAAAGACTTCTTTGATAATAAGATTATAGGGCATTTTACTCTGATGTGCTAAAGGCTTTCTGCTCTGAGGCCATACTGATTCTTCCTGACTTGCATTTTATCTTTACCCAGTAATTACAAGGTAGGCCTTGTGTGTGATGAAAAGGGTAGCTGGCAGTCATTGGTTCCTTTCCAAAGATATGTCTAAAAGCCTTCTAGTGGTGAGGGTCAAGGGTTGGAGGGAGGGCTCTGAACTCTGCCACGGAGCCCTGGTGCTTGGGAGAAGCTTCCATCTGCTGTCCCAGACCATCGACTTGCCTGCTCCTTGGCATTAGGCCAAAAAAAAAAAAAAAAAA
>SJYA01009232.1:4383-15483 GCA_006410615.1 Neotragus moschatus
AAGGGCTTTGGGGTAGAGAGGGGTTGAATAGGGGATATTTGAGGCTTTTCTGGGGGAAAAAAAGGTCAATTATAAAGAGGTGGTTGGGTTAGGTGGTAATTGAAAAAAAAAGGGATTCTGATATAGAGAAAGCATAGTTAATTGGGGGTTATTAAAACTATGATCATGGCATCCAGTCCCATCACTTCATGACAAGTAGATGGAGAAGCAATGGAAACAGTGACAGACTTTATTTTCTTAGGGTCCAAAATCACTGCAGATGGTGACAGCAGCCATGAAATTAAATGGTGTTTGCTCCTTAGAAGTAAAGCTGTAACAAACCTAGACAGCATATTAAAATGAAACGGCATTACTTTTCCAATAAAGGTCTGTCTTGTCAAAGCTATGATTTTTCTAATAGTCATGTATGGATGTGAGAATTGGATCATAAAGAAAGCTGAGCACTGAAGAATTGATGCTTTTGAACTATGGTGTTGGAGAAGACCCTTGAGAGTCTCTTGGACTGCAAGAAAATCAAATCAGTCAATCCTAAAGGAAATCAACTCTGAATATTCATTGGAAGGACAGATGCTGAAGCTGGAGCTCTAATAATTTGGGCCCCTGATGTGAAAAAGTGACTCATTAGAAGAGACCCTGATGCTGGGAAAGATTGAAGGCAGGAGAAGGGGATGGAAGAGGATGAGATGGTTGGATAGCATCACCAATTCAATGGACTTGTTTGAGGAAGCTCTGGGTGACGGTGATGGACAGGGAAGTCTGGCATTCTGCAGTCCATGGGTTTGCAAAATGCTGGACATGGCTGAGCTACTGAACTGAACTGGACTGAAAACGTATGCAGTGTGAGATAAAATGCAAGCTATCTATCCTTTATTCTCACAAAATATGCAGTAAAATATCCATTTTGCACCTTTATTATGTAGGATACATTTTTTTGGAATAGTCGGTTGGAGGTTGATCTAAGATGGTTTGAATATAATCAAGTGTGGAGTCCTTTGGCTGGCCAATAAGACTAGCTAACACTGAAATCAGTGTCTACCACATGTGTGCTAAATAACATTCTCCAAACAAATGTGATTTCTCTCCTTTGAACAACTCAAACTTTTTTAAAAATATTTGTCATATTCTGTCTTGTTTTTGAACCTTTTTTGCTTATCTTAGACTTTCCTGGACTACTAGATTAAAAGTATTTTGAATGAAGGAATTATATGTAGTCTGTCTGTATTACAGGAATTTTTACATTAAGCATCACTTGTTCTCACTGATGTTGCTTGAGAAATTCATGGGTGTGATGTAATTGTTGAGAGGGTTTATTTTCAAAATTATCCAATTTCTGTTATTGAAACAAATGCAAGATTGAATTTTAAATTTGTATTAATAGTATTAATATGAAATTACTTCATATAAATTTTGTTGTATTTTACTTTTGGGGCTACATTTTTTTTTCAAATTTTTAATTTTTGAAATTTTAAATTTTAAAATTTAAAATTTTTCCAATTTAAATTTTAAAATTTTAAATTTTTCCAATTTAAATTTTTAATTTACAATTTAAATTTTTCCCCAACAATGTATTGTTTTATATTCTATGCTAGTTTAGACCATCCTGTGACAGTTAGAAGGATTTGATTCCAAGTTCTGCCACATTCTAAATGCATGACTTTGATAAAATTGTTGCGGTTTAGTGTCTCAATCTGTACAATTGAAATGCTAGAAACACTTATCTCATAGGAAGGCCCTAATTATTAAATGAGCTGGCCTTTAAAAAGAGATTTGTAAAGGGAAACTGTAATAGTCAGATCTTGCTACCATAGTAGAATATCCTAGCCTGGGTTGCTTAAACAAACAGGCTAATTTATTTCCTTATGGATCTGGAGTCTGAAAAGGCAGAGACCAAGGTTCCAGCAAGGTTTGATTTCAGGTGACAGCTCTCTTTCTTGATTGCAGATAGTCACCTTCTCACTGTGTGCTCAAATGGTTCAAAGAGAGAAGGTGAGCTCTCTGGAGACTGATCTGATAGAAAGAGTAAGCCTATCAATTCAGAGTCCCATATGTGAATCTGCATGCTATATTATTTCAGTTTCTTTGTTGAAACAGACCTCATTTAACCTTAATTGCCTTCTTCTAGGTCCTATGTACAAATATAATTTCAACACACACATTTTAGATGAATATATTTCAGTCCATTGTAGCAATCTAATATTTTAAAATGCTACATAGCTGCACAATGTATCAGGTTTTATACTCAGTAGGTACACAATAAATATTTGTAAGTTAATTTTATGGGAAAAGGCAAAAGAGCAGAGGAATATCACTCTTCTTCATNATGTACAAATATAATTTCAACACACACATTTTAGATGAATATATTTCAGTCCATTGTAGCAATCTAATATTTTAAAATGCTACATAGCTGCACAATGTATCAGGTTTTATACTCAGTAGGTACACAATAAATATTTGTAAGTTAATTTTATGGGAAAAGGCAAAAGAGCAGATGAATATCACTCTTCTTCATCTGCTATTTCCTTTAAATCTCTCTCTATCTTATCTATTTTTCTTTTGCATTTATTTACACTATCATTTCTTATTTATTTCTTCAAGCTAAATAAAAACCTCGCAAAGTTAGAAGGAGAAATCAGTGACACACACTGTCTCATTATAGCCCTAAATAATCCCAGAGCTTTATCCCTAGTGTCCAGTGGAAGGTCTTGAGAGGATCGAGAGTATGTGCTCATATGGAATTCTTTCATAGGCTCTAGTGAAATCATCTTAACTACCAGAATATGTTATTTACAACATTAAAGCACAGCAGCAAACCTTTACCTAAAGGATAAGCAGACATTCATAGTGTTGAGTAAATGTTGGTATTTGGAGACAGATTTTATTTGAGAATAAAGAAAATCACTATTGCTTCTTCATGTCTTGGAAACAGCAAGTGCTCAACTTTCATCTCATGACCATTGAATAGAATAAAACAACTGAGCCTAACTGGGGAAGCTGCAGCCACAGTCTTAGTATCTAGTATTAAATTAACTCAATAGATTACCAACTTGAGGATGCATGAAAATACACGCAAGAAGTGTTTAAAACACATATGTTGGACCCATTCCCATTATTATCAATTCAGTAGGTCTGAGGTAAGACCTGATCATTTTAATTTATTGATATAAAGAATTTGCTGGTGATATTGATGCTGCCTATCTTTCTGGGAGAAATATCAATAACCTCAGATATGCAGATGACACCACCTTTATGACAGAAAGTGAAGAGGAACTAAAGAGCCTCTTGATGAAAGTGAAAGAGGAGAGTGAAAAAGTTGGCTTAAAGCTCAACATTCAGAAAACGAAGATCATGGCATCCAGTCCCATCACTTCATGGGAAATAAACGGGGAAAGAGTGAAAACATTGTCAGACTTTATTTTTCTGGGCTCCAAAATCACTGTAGATGGTGACTGCAGCCACGAAATCAAAAGATGCTTACTCCTTGGAAGAAAAGTTATGACCAACCTAGATAGCATATTCAAAAGCAGAGATATTACTTTGGCGACTAAGGTCTGTCTAGTCAAGGCTATGGTTTTTCCAGTAGTCATGTACGGATGTGAGAGTTGGACTGTGAAGAAGTTGAGTGCTGAAAAATTGATGCTTTTGAACTGTGGTGTTGGAGAAGACTCTTGAGAGTCCCTTGGACTGCAGGGAGATCCAACCATCCATTCTGAAGGAGATCAGCCCTGGGATTTCTTTCGAAGGAATGATGCTAAAGCTGAAGCTTTTACTTTGGCCACCTCATGTGAAGAGTTGACTCCTTGGAAAAGACTCTGATGCTGTTTGGGATTGGGGGCAGGAGGAGAAGGGGATGACAGAGGATGAGATGGCTGGATGACATCACTGACTCGATGGGTGTGAGTCTGTGTGAGTCTGTGTGAACTCTGGGAGTTGGTGATGGACAGGGAGTCCTGGTGTGTTGCGATTCATGGTGTCGCAAAGAGTCGGACATGACTGAGCAACTGAAATGAACTGAACTGAACTGATCTAGACACCACACTTTATGTTGACAAACTGACTTAAGACTAGCCCCGTTACTTCCTAGGAAGCACCTTTTATAAATATTTGCTAGACTTAAGTGCCAAACCGTCTGAGGTCAGAGGCGGTGTTCGGAGGGAGCCACCCGACATCCGAGGACAGGGGCAGTGGCCGGGAGGAGCTACCCTGTGTCCAGGGCAGGTGCGGTGGTCGGGGGGAGCCACCCCGCATCTGAGGTCAGGGGTGGTGGCTGGGAGGAGCCACCCTGCATCCGCGGTCAGGGGCAGTGGTTGGGGGGAGCCATCCCACGTCCGAGGACAGGGGCGACGGCTGGGGAGAGCCACCCAGCGTCCGAGGCCAGGGGCAATGGCCGGGAGGAGCCACCCCGCCCCTGAGCCCAGGGACAGCGGCTGGGAGAAGGCATCCTGCGTCTGAGGCCAGAGGTGGTGCCTGAGGCCAGAGGCAGCACCCAAGGCCAGGGGCGGCGGCTGGGAGGAACAACCCAACATCCAAGGAACTGTGGCTGCATGGACGAAGGAGAGCCTAGAAGAGCTATCCCATTTTGAAGGTCAGGAAGGGCAGTGGTGTGGAGATACCCCTCATCCAAGGTAAGGAGCAGTGGCTGAACATTGCTGGAGCAGCTGTGAAGAGATACCCCATGCACAAGGTAAGAGAAACCCAAGTAATAGGGTAGGTGTTCCAAGAGGGCATCAAAGGGCAGACACACTGAAACCTTACTCAAAGAAAACTAGTCAACCTAATCACACTAGGACCACAGCCTTGTCTAACTCAATGAAACTGAGCCATACCCGTGGGGCAACCCAAGATGGGTGGGTCATGGTGAAGAGGTCTGACAGAATGTAGTCCGCTGGAGAAGGGAACGTCAAACCACTTCAGTATTCTTGCCTGGAGAAGCCCATGAACAGTATGAAAAGGCAACCTGATAGGATACCGAAAGAGGAACTCCCCAGGTCAGTAGATGCCCAATATGCTACTGGAGATCAGTGGAGAAATAACTCCAGAAGAATGAAGGTATGGAGCCAAAGCAAAAAAAGAATACCCAGTTGTGTATGTGAATGGTGGTAGAAGCAAGATCCGATGCTGTAAAGAGCAATATTGCATAGGAACCTGGAATGTCAGGTCCATGAATCAAGGCAAACTGGAAGTGCTAAACAAGAGATGGCAAGGGTGAACATCGACATTCTAGGAATCAGCGACCTAAAATGGACTGGCATGGGTGAATTTAACTCAGATGACCATTATAACTACTACTGCAGGCAGGAATTCCTCAGAAGAAATGGAATAGCCATCATGGTCAACAAAAGAGTCTGAAATGAAGTACTGGGATGCAATCTCAAAAACGACAAAATGATATCCGTTCGTCTCCAAGGCAAACCATTCAATATCACAGTTATCGAATTCTCTTCCCCAACTAGTAATGCTGAAGAAGCTGAAGTTGAACGGTTTTATGAAGACCTACAAGACCTTTTAGAACTAACACCCAAAAAAGATGTCCTTTTCATTATAGCGGACTCAAATGTTAAACTAGGAAGTCAAGAAACACCTGGAATAACAGGAAAATTTTGTCTTGGAATGTGGAATGAAGCACAGAAAAGACTAATAGAATTTTGCCAAGAAAATGCACTGGTCAGAGCAAACACCCTCTTCCAACAACACAAGAGAAGATTCTACACATGGACATCACCAGATGCTCAACATAGAAATCAACTGATTATATTCTTTGCAGCCAAAGATGGAAAAGCTCTATACAGTCAACAAAAACAAGACCAGGAGCTGACTGTGGCTCAGATCATGAACTCATTACAGCCAAATTCAGACAAACTGAAGAAAGTAGGGAAAACCGCTTGACCAGTCAGGTATGGCCTAAATCAAATCCCGTATCATTATGAAGTGAAAGTGAGAAATAGACTTAAGGGCCTAGATCTGACAGAGAGAGTGCCTGATGAACTATGGAATCAGGTTCGTGACATCGTACAGGAGACAGGGATCAAGACCATCTCCATGGAAAAGAAATGCAAAAAAGCAAAATGGCTGTCTGGGGAGGCCTTACAAATAGCTGTGAAATGAAGAGAGGTGAAAAGCAAAGGACAAAAGGAAAGATATAAGCATCTGACTGCAGACTTCCAAAGAATAGCAAGAGATAAGGAAGGCTTCTTCAGTGATCAATGGAAAGAAATAGAGGAAAAGAAAAGAATGGAAAAGACTAGGGATCTCTTGAAGAAAATTAGAGATACCAAAGGAATATTTCATGCAAAGTTGGGCTTGATAAAGGACAGAAATAGTCTGGACCTAACAGAAGCAGAAGATATTAAGAAGAGGTTGCAAGAATACATGGAAGAACTGCACAAAAAAGATCTTCACGACCCAGATAATCATGATGATGTGATCACTNGATGCTGGGAGGGATTGGGGGCAGGAGGAGAAGGGGATGACCAAGGATGAGTTGGCTGGATGGCATCACAGACTCGAGGGACGTGAGTCTGATTGAACTCTGGGAAATGGTAATGAACAGGGAGGCCTGGCGTGCTTCAGTTCATGGGGTGGCAAAGAGTTGGACACGACTGAGTGACTGAACTGAACTGATCGCACCCAACATAGGAGAACCTCAATAACATAAGACAAACGCTAGCAAACATAAAAGGAGAAATTGATAGTAATATAATAATAGTAGAAGACTTTAACACCCCATTCAAACCAATGGACATATCATTAAAACAGAAAATTAATAAGGAAACACAAGTCTTAAATCATACATTAGATGAGATGGATCTCTTTGATATCTTCAGGACATTCCATCCAAATGCAAAAGAATACACCCTCTTCTCATGTGCACATGGAACATTCTCCAGGATAGACCACATCTTGGGTCACAAACCAAGCCTCAGTAAATTTAAGAAAATTGAAATTATATCAGGTATCTTCACTGACCACAATGCTAAAAGACTAAATAGAAATTACAAGAAAAAACTGTAAGGACACAAACACATGGAGATTAAATAACACATTTCTTAATAACCAACAGGTTAATAAAGAAATCAAAAGGAAAATAAATTTATAGAAACAAATGACAATGAAAACACAACTCAAAACCTGTGGGATGCAGCAAAAGCAGTTCTAAGAGGGAAGTTTATAAGAATACAACCCTACCTCAAGAAACAAGAAAAACGTCAAATAGACAACCTAACTTTACATCTAAAACAACTGGAAAAAGAACAAAAAAACACCAAAATTGGTAGAAGGAATTCTTCAGTATATGCAAATCAACCAATGTGGTATACCATATTAACAAAATGAAAGATAAAAACCATATGATAATCTCAATAGATGCAGAAAAAGCCTTTGACAAAGTTTGGCACCCATTTATGATTAAAACTCTTCAAAAAACGGCCAGAGAAGGAACCTACGTCAACATAGTAAAGGCCATAGATGATTAGCCTCCAGCAAAGATTATTCTCAATGGTGAAAAATTGAAAGCATTCCCCCCAAAACTGAAAGCATTTCCCCTAAGATCAGGAACAAGACAAAGTTGTCCATTTTCTCCACTATTACTCAACATAGTTCTGGAACTCCTAGCTATAGCAATCAGAGAAGAAGAAGAAATCAAAGGAATCCAAATAAGAAAAGAAGTAGTAAAGCTCTCACTGTTTACAGATGACATGATACTATACATAGAAAACCCTAAAGATAGTGTCAGAAAATTACTAGAGCTAACCAGTGAATTTATCAAAGTTGCAGGGTACAAAATCAATACACAGAAATCACTTGCATTTCTACATACTAACAATGAAAAATCAGAAAGAGAAATGAAGGAATCAATCCCATTCACCATTTCAACAAAAAGAATTAAATATCCAGGAATAAACCTACCTAAGGAGACAAAAGAACTGTACACAGAAAATTATAAGACACTAATGAAAGAAATCAAAGATGAGATAAACAGAAGGAGAGACATTCCATGTTCCTGGATAGGAAGAATCAATATTATGAAAATGACTATACTACCAAAAGCAATCTACAGATTTGATGCAATCCCTATCAAATTACCAATGGCATTTTTCACAGAACTAGAACAAAAAATTTCACAATTCATTTGGAAACACAAAAGACCCTGAATAGCCAAAGCAGTCTTAAGAATGGAACTGGAGGAATCAATCTTCCTGACTTCAGATTATACTACAAAGATACAGTCATCAAGATAGTATGGTGCTGGCACAAAAACAGAAATATAGACCAATGGAACAAGATAGCCCAGAAATAAACTTACACACCTATAGGTAACTTATTTTTGACAGAAGAGGCAAGAATATACAATGGGGCAAAGACAGCCTCTTTAATAAATGGTGCTGAGAAAACTGGACAGGTATATGTAAAAGAATGAAATTAGAACACTTCCTAACACCATACACAAAGACAAACTCAAAATGGATTAAAACCTTAAATGTAAGACCAGAAACCATAAAACTCTTAGAGGAAACGGGCAGAACACTCAAAGACATAAATCAAAGCAAGATCCTCTATGACCCACCTCCTAGAGTAATGGAAATAAAAACAAAAATAAGCAAATGGAACCTGATTAAACTTAAAAGCTTTTGCACAGCAAAGGAGACTATAAACAAGGTGAAAAGACAACTCTCAGAATGGGAGAAAATAATAGCAAATAAAACAACTGTCAAAGATTAATTTCTATACAAGCAGCTCATACAACTCAATACCAGAAAAACAAACAACCCAATTAAAAAGTGGGGAAAAGACCTAAATAGATATTTCTCCAAAGATGTACAGATGGCTAACAAACACATGAAAAGATGCTCAGCATCACTCATTATTAGAGAAATGCAAACCAAAACTACAGTGATATATCACCTCATGCTGGTCAGAATGGCCATCATCAAAAAGTCTATAAACAATAAGTCCTGGAGAGGATGTGGAGAAAAGGGAACACTCTTGCACTGTTGGTGGCATTGTAAATTGATACAGCCACTATGGAAGATGATATGGAGATTCCTTAAAACACTAGGAATAAAACTACCATATGACCCAGCAATCCCACTCCTAGGCATGTACCCTGAGGAAAACAAGATTGAAAAAGACACATGTATCCCAATGTTTAATGCAACAGTATTTACAATAACTAGAACATGGAACCAACCTAGATATCCATTGACAGATGAATGGATAAAGAACTTGTGGTACATGTATACAATGGAATATTACTCAGCCATTAAAAGGAATGCCTTTGAATCAGTTCTAATTAGGTGGATGAATCTAGAACCTATTATACAGAGTGAAGTAAGTCAGAAAGAGAAAATAAATATTGTATTCTAATACATATATACGAAATCTAGAAAAATGGTACAGAAGAATTCATTTACAGGGCAGCAATGAAGAAACAGACATAGAGAATAGTCTTATGGACATGGGGAGAGGGGAGGAGAAGGTGAAATATATGGAAAGAGTAACATGGGAACTTACATTACCATATGTAAAATAGATAGCCAACAGAAATTTGCTGTATGGCTCAGGAAACTCAAACAGGGCCTCTGTATCAACCTAGGGGGGTGGGATGGGGAAAGAGATGGGAGGGAGGTTCAAAAGGGAGGAGATATATGTATCAGTTCAGTTCAGTCGCTCAGTCGTGTCCAACTCTTTGCAACCCCATGAATCGCAGCATGCCAGGCCTCCCTGTCCATCACCAACTCCCGGAGTTCACTAAGACTCACGTTCATCGAGTCCGTGATGCCATCCAGCCATCTCATCCTCTGTCGTCCCCTCCTCCTCCTGCCCCTAATCCCTCCCAGCATCAGAGTCTTTTCCAATGAGTCAACTCTTTGCATGGTGGCCAAAGTACTGGAGTTTCAGCTTTAGCATCATTCCTTCCAAAGAACACCCAGGGCTGATCTTCAGAATGGATTGGTTGGATCTCCTTGACCTATGGCTGATTCACGTTGAGGTTTGACAGAAAACAACAAACTTCTGTAAAGCAATTATCCTTCAATAAAAAATAAATTTAAAAAAATAATCATAGTAAAAAAAGGTTATACATGTAAAAGAAAAATAGAATGTCAAGGTGCCAGTTATCTCCTATTTGGGTTTCTAGAGCTTTATTAATTAAGTGGTTTGAGTCTCTAAAGGCCACCACTCACTTTTCTAAGACCTTGACCACAGACTGTTCTATTTCTTGCCTATTACATTTTTAGCAGGCAGTTGGCTCTTTGAATATAAGCTACCAAAAGTCCAGTCTTCTGGTATCAGCCACAGTAAACCAGTGGATAGATACGTGACCTTCTAGAACTCAACCTAGGGGAAGCAATTCTTCTCATGCTCAAGGATTCATAACAACAGCTAAAAAGTCCTGCAGGATATGCCTATTTATGGGTTATTTACTCACTCCAGTATTCTTGGCTGGAAAATCCCATGGAAAGAGGAGCCTGGTGGGCTACAGTCCATAGGGTCACAGAGTCTGACACAACTGAAGCAACTTAGCAGCCTACCAGTCTCCTCCGTCCACAGGATTTGCCAGGCAAAAGTGCTGGAGTGAGTTGCCATTGGCTTCTCCGTAGCATACACAAACTTTGATTAAATAGAAGTTTTATGCTGAAGATCCTCATGAACCATGCTTTACAAACAAAATAACACTAGTGGCCCACCTTCCCACCGTGGTATCCTGCCAGGGAATAGTTTTCCCAGTAGAGTGTAACTGCATATGTTATGATCCAGCTGCCTGTAGAAGTTTCCTTTGTGTGTGAGGGAGTCTGGCATAACATGTGCCATTCTTGATAGAAAGCTCTCCATGATACAGCTCTTGGAAGATTTCCCCCTCCTTCTTGGCTACATTGGCATTTTTCCTTTGTCTTTACGCTCTCTTTTGAATATCTTTATTTGGAACAGCAGCAGCCTTTGGGATATGTTAACTGGAGTTATAGGATTAAGGTTAAGGAAATGAAGTGTTTCCTGAATTGGTGAGGAGGGCCTGCCCCTAGGGGCAAATACCCTGCTTCCTTGCACTAATGAAGTATGCAATCAGTTCAGTTCAGTTCAGTTGCACAGTCGTGTCTGACTCTT
>SJYA01009233.1:0-25590 GCA_006410615.1 Neotragus moschatus
CTGCGGCGAGCAGTTCTCACCTTTAGGGGGCTCTCTGGACAGCACGCCCGGCTCCTGCGCCGCCTCCTCCTCTGACGCGTCCTCTTCTGACAGCTCCTCCTCCTCTGACGCCTCCTCCTCCTCCAGTTCATTCATGAGCTCTTCAATGGCCAGTGGGGCCTGCTCCACGATTGTTTCAAAGATGCCTTGAGCGATGCTGTGCAAAACCAGGGAGCTGAGGGGAAACAGAGCCGCATTCAGGCTGGACCGTGCTTCTGCCCACCCCTCCCCATGCTGGCCTCGGGGCCTCGCTGGACTGTCGTGAGCACACAGCGTCTTCCAAGGGCAGCTCCTCAGGGACCCAACGAAACAGACAGGCAGGAGACAGCACTCACTCCTGAGTCTGGGCAGCGATCGTGCAGAAGGGCCCGATGAGCCTGAGGTTCTGGTCCGCAGTCAGCTGCAGGGAGAGGGTTGGGGCTCAGCTCCTGGGCCACGGGCACCAAGCAGCCTGGCTACTGCCCCCCTCGCCCTGCCTGGCTGCCGACCACCTACCTCGTGGGCGCCCACTTTGGTCAGCTCCTCCAGGAAGATCTCAAGGAAGTGGCTCTTCACCCCATTGGGGGCTTCACTGTCCGGGTGCAGGATCTCCGTCGTCAGCAGCTCCAGCAGCTGCTCGGTTTGTCTGGGGAAGCAGCAGCAAGTCAGGCAGCAGCGCCAGGGGCCGCTGACACCAGCAACGCCGGGGTGCTGGCCCTGGACCAGAAGCGACCCGGGCCGGGGCTGGAGACCTCTCCTCCAGGCTGTGACACACACGTACTTACCAAATGTCATCCTCAGTCTATTACATGCGTGAGAATGGAAAAGGGCCAGAAAAGCAGATAAACTAGCTGTTTACACAGGGCAACGAGAGGTTACCAGCTTCTTCATTAAGGATCTGAGGCTGAATTACCAGCAACAACGAGGATGGAACTACCTTCCTAACAACACCCCCCAGATTAACACAAGTAATACCATCGCTTCCAATGAGCCCGCTGCAAACTCTGCTCCGCCTCCTCCCCCCTCGACCAAGACAGCAGAGCCCTAAGTCCTGATATGAGGGTCACTGGCAGCCTCAGGGCTTCACAGGATTTTTAAGGATGAAAATCACTAAAAACCAGAGGCAGCCTGGCCCTAAACGTGGAGTCAAGTCACCCACAGCCATTCTCAATGTAGAAAAGCAGCTCCAGTAACTACAGTCCAACTCCTGCTGATTTTTTTATTGGCTAGAGGTTAGGCCAGGGGTAAGACTTGAACCTGTGATCCAGACGATGGAGAAGTCCTACAGTGATATGGGCCGTAAGCTGCCCTTTCCAGTCTGGCAGCTGTTTTGACATCTGGGTCCTAGATTTATTATCCTTATGCTTAAAAATAAATTGCTTTACCATCACTTTTAAAACACAAATCAATTCAAAATCTGCTGTTTCTAAGCCCTTTCCCCCTGCACCCGCCCTCCCCAAATTTGGTGGCGGCAGGACACTCTCAGGTGGGATGTTTAGACACACTTGCAGTAAAATAAAAAAGCAGTCTCTATAAACTACACACCCAATTCCATGGCCCTGTTGTACCAAGCACAGAACACCACCGTATTTTAAAAGTAATTGTCAGAGAGTCCCCTGGTGGCCTAGTGGATTCCGGGCTTTCACTGCCATGGCCGGGGTTCAAACTGGGGTTCAAACTCTGGTTGGGGAACTGAGGCCCCACAAGTCATGCAGCACAGCCAAAAAAAAAAATTTTTTTTTAAGTACTCGTCTGCTGGAATTAAAATTGCTTTTTAATGTTTTTAAAAAGTTTTTCTGGGTTCTTTTTACTGAGTACACATCCCTCCTATCATTAAAAAAAAAAGTTTTTAAAAACTTTAATTTTTAAAACTTTAAAACGTGAATCTGCAGAAACTCACTTTATGTTGTGATGTCAGATCACCCCCTGGAGGTTTGGAAACCTGCTGGCTGGCGGAACCTGGACGCAGGGCGGCAGGTGACAGATAGGTCCAGGCATCAGTAGCCCCCCCCATCTGCCCAGGGAGCCCTGCCCACCTGTCTCCAGGAAGGACTAGCAGGGAGGGGTAGCTAAGACCAGCAGAGCCCTGCCCAGCCCCACTGGAGGACCCCATCCAGCTGCCAGTTGCCAGGGAGGCCCGAGGTGAGCCAGGAAACACAGACCCTCAGTCTGGAGGAATACAGACCCCCCAGCAATGGGTGTGAGCAGCATGCGCGGGCAGGGCACCCACCTCTCGTCCCATCCCTGCGTCTGCAGGGCTGTCAGGGCCTCGCGCAGGACCATCCGCATGAGCTGTGGCACAGGAGGAGACCCCGTGAGCAGACCAGCCCAGACCTCCCCGCTGCCCGCCATCTGTGTGCCCACCATGCACCGCGGGCCCTCCAGAGTGGCCGGGGGCTGGGCCTGGATGCCAGCCTCCCGGGAGCAGCAGGATGGACTCTGGGGAGCGACCGCAGCACCAGGACTGATGGCTATGATGGATGTTCCTAGAGTGAAAACGATGAGGAGAAGCACCTCTGCTGGAGTGGAGCCTCCAGACACACAGGGCTGCGCCATGTGGGGCTCACCCCTGAGGGGCCTTGCCCTCGCCACTGTCGGGCAGGGGAACCAAGACTAGGCGCCTGGACACCGAGCTCGGCTCTGGGAGCACTGTTCCCCAGCCCAGCACTGTGGGGCCCCTTGCAGGGAGTGGGCCACATCCTCACCATGTAAAACTTGTCCAGGCGCAGCCTGTCAATGCCCGGCCACTCACGGTTCATGGTCTGCCAGAAGGTCTGAAGGAACAGGTGCTCTGAGGGAGGGACAAGAACAGAAGAGTTGGGAAGAAGTGGTGGCCGCCTCTGGAGGGCAGGGGAGAGTGGAGAACATGAAGAAACCTGGTCAGGAGGTCCCATGGCAGTGGTCTTGGGGGCCCTCGGCCTGAGTGCGCATAGAGCAGTGCTGCAGACCTGGCTTAACAATGGGACTTCCAGGAACCTCAGAAAGAAAAGTACAGCCCAGCCACAAGCCTGAACCACAGCCGCATCCTCTGAACATCAAGGAGGCGCTGCCCAGGCCGCCCCTCCCCATACAGCCACTACCCCCGCCCCGGCACCTACATCCCACGCCACCACTTACCCCACTGGATCCACTGACCTGATCAAACACAAAACCCTGCCAATAACAGGTATGTCAGGACCAGGGGGCTGTGGGTTCAACCAGGTCCCCCAAAGTTCTAATCCTCAACCCTCAGTATATAATTATACTTGGGAGACAGGTCTTTATAGAGGCGATGAAGAGAAAAGGCCATTGGTGATTCAAGACACAGATATGCACAGTCAGACGGCCACATGAGGACACAGGAAGAGAAGGCCATCCACACTCCCAGAGAAGAGGCTTGAGAGATCCTGGCCTGGTGATGCCCTGCCCTCAGGACATGAAGGGCACCACTATCGCCTGCTGCAGAGCATCTCCAGAGAGAGGGCAGGTCAGACAGCCCAGTGAAGGACAGAACTGCATCCATTACCTCACTCAAGTGTCACCAACTGGATGCTCTGTACCTGCCCTCATGCTGAGCACGGAAACGCTTCTGCACATTCTTAAAAGGTGAAACTTACAGAGAATGGATTTCCTCAGATGCAGTACAGAGTCTCCCAAGACACAACCCCTGCTTTTGATGACTTTCGCTACTTAACCATAACCGGACTACACCTACCCACACAGCCAGGGCACCACCAGCAATGGTCCCAGTGGTCCCAAGGTCCAGGCCAGGGAGACCACCCAGCCTTGGCTGCCCTTGGAGCAGGGTAGGGAGGTCACAAATGCTGGCACACAGGCCCCATCCCCACAGCTCGGCTCAACAGGACCAGGGTCTACATACACATCAGGATTTCTAAAGACACAAGTGATGCGAAAGGGCAGGCGACAGGGCTGAGGATCCCTGATGCTGGTCTGAAGAAGACTCAGGAAGATGCACTACAGGGAGCTCATGCCGTCAGCTGCGGACACTCCACAGCTCCCACCGAGATTCTAAATGGAAGGTATTAGCCCTCCAGATCTCGGATGGCTCCAAACCTCTGTCCTGGGTGAGTGAGGAACGCATGCTGGAAAGCAGAGTAGCCGCTCCTGCACCAGCAAACGCTGGCCGGGATGGGGCCCTAGCTCCCACTCTCAGAACGCAGGCCTCGCAATCAGGGGCTGGGTCTCTGCGGATCCAGCCTTACTGCTGGGGCTCACCGTGGCAAGGATACTTACGTGCTTCTGTGGTCTGGAAAGCATGGACAAGCTGGGAAATGGTCTGGCCAAGTTCCTCCTGCACAGGAAACAGGACAAATGCCCTCAGTCCCTGAACAAATGGGATCCTATGCAACAAGCAGTGACAGGAAGAAACCTAACTGTCCTCACTCATCGTGGGATCTGGCTCCACAGGACCCTGCAGCCCAGCAAGCCTGGGGTCTGGAAGTCTCACACCACTAGAAGAGGCCTCCCCTGAAGGCCATGCCCACCTGGCCTCACAACAGGCAAGAGCAGGGACTGCCCTCCTGACCAAAGCCCAACACTCAGTAACAGAGACTGACAGTCAAAGCGGGGAGGGGAGCAGGAGCCTGGGAGCACACAGCCACCTGAGGGGGTGCTGAGGAGAGCCCCTTGGTTACCAGCTGCCTGCCTGCCTCGGTGTACAAGCACCACCGAGCGCACTGGGCCCCAGGGTAGCATCTGAACTTCATTAAGTACCCTCACTACGCAGAGTGTTCTGAAGCACCAACAGTTCCCACTGAGACACACCCCAAGAAAGGCGAGTACTTGAGGGCAGTGACACCACTCTGTAAGGTACACAATGACGGACACGTGCCATGATACACGTACTCAGCCCACAGGGCACAACAGCCCAACCCTCCTGGACCCTGGGTGTTGAGGATGTGCTGTGTGGGTCCATGGATTGTGAGAAAGGGCCCTGGTGGTCCAGTGGCTAAGACCATTCCATGCTCCCAATGCAGGGGGCCCAGGTTTGATCTAGGTCAGGGAACTAGATCCCACATGCCGCAACTAAGACCCGGTGCGGCCAAACAAATAGAAAAAAGGAAAAAATACTTGTCTCAGAAGACTTGGATGCTGTCCCCTGCTTTCCAGCATTTCAGCACTCAGCTCATCATCTCTGACAAACACAAAAGAGACAACCCAGAGACTTCTCCAGTGGTCCAGTGGTTAGGACTCTAAGCTTCCACTGCAGGGCGATGGGTTCAATCCCTGGTCCTGGTCAGGGTACTAAGAGCCCACAACCGCTCCCATCCCCAGCCAAAAAAAGCCAGAAAACCCAGTTTTCAGCCACGATGTCTCCTGGCATTCATCAGCGTCACTATGGTGCCCAACTCATCAAGTGTGAGACCCTCCCTAACCCAAGGCCGTGGCCCTCCAGGCCTTAAAAAAAAAATAGCATCAAAGCTATAAAACTGCGCTCAGCATGTCTGCTGCAGTAAAACGAGGGCTGACAACATGCTCGTCCACGCTCCCACTCATACCGTGGCCCCAGTGCCTTCTGTAGCCTCCTGGGCACTCACCTGCAGCAGCGGCTTGTCCTGCATCCACATGCAATAAAACAGCCCTTTCCACACCTTCAGCAGCTCATCATGAGTGAAGCCACCTGCGCCAGAAACAGCACCATTCAGACTAAAGGAGCCCCATCTTTTNCCGTGGCCCCAGTGCCTTCTGTAGCCTCCTGGGCACTCACCTGCAGCAGCGGCTTGTCCTGCATCCACATGCAATAAAACAGCCCTTTCCACACCTTCAGCAGCTCATCATGAGTGAAGCCACCTGCGCCAGAAACAGCACCATTCAGACTAAAGGAGCCCCATCTTTTGGCGCCAGAACAGCCAGAGAACTGTGACTGCCTGGATCAGACCAAAGTCCTCCTACTGCACAGGTGCCTGGCCCTCTCGCTCAACCGATCCTCCCAACCCAGAGCCCGCTGGGCCAGTGGCTGCAGGGTCTCCCACAGGTAACTGCTGTTTGATTTATTCAATAAATGTTTACCGAGAATCTCCAAGTATCAGAGACTGTGCTCCATTTTTCAGATTCAAAATTGAATGAGTCATCATTTCCTGGACTGGATGGTGGCTATGCATGTGAATCTGTTGGCCACAGTTCACCCAGTGTTACACCTGGGCTATACACACTTTTCAAATTTCAAAATTACACATTACGTCATTCAGGCTCATTATGACAAAACTAGACAGCATATTAAAAATCAGAGACATTACTTTGCCGACAAACATCCGTCTAGTCAAAGCTATGGTTTTTCCAGTAGTCCTATATGGATGTGAGAGTTGGACCATGAAGAAAGCTGAGCACCAAAGAACTGATGTTTTTGAACTGTGGTGTTGGAGAAGACTGAGAGTCCCTTGGACTGCAAGAAGATCAAACGAGTCAATCCTAAAGGAAATCAGTCCTGAATATTTATTGGAAGGACTCATGCTGAAGCTGAAGCTCCAATACTTTGACCACCTGATTAGAAGAACTGACTCATTGCAAAAGACCCTGATGTGAAAGACTGAAGGCAGGAAAAGGGGACAACAGAGGATGAGATGGTTGGATGGCATCATTGACTTGATGGACATAAGTTTGAGCAAGCTCTGAGAGTTGGCCATAGGGTTACAAAGAGTCAGACACGACTGAGCAACTGAACTGACTGACAAATATATAAACTGACTAATGAAGACAGATATATAAAATCACCCAAGTATAGACTGAGGTCTTAACTATGTTCTGGCACTCTGTTCCAGAGCAGTGGTTCTCAGACTTTAATAGGATGTCATCACCTGGAGGGTTTCTTTAAAGATTCCTGGGCTTCCCAGGTGGCATGAGTGATAAAGAACTTGCCAGCCAATGCAGGAGACAAGAGATGTGGGCTCCATCCCTGTTGGTAAGATCCCCTGTAGGAGGAAATGGCAACCCACCCCAGTATTCTTGTCTGGAGAATCCCATGGACAGAGGAGCCTGGTGGGCTATGGCCCAGAGGGTCACAAAGAGTAGAAGATGGCTTACAAGACTAATCACATACACAGCCCATCTGCCTGAGCTTCTGATTCAGCAGGGCTGGGATGGGACTCAGAAATTTACATTTCTAACAAATGTCCAGGTGACGCTGAAGCTACTGATGGGGGCACGTTCTAAGAACCACTAAGGAGCGTGATATCTGACAGCTGTATGCTGCGTGAAACTCAGACAATCCAACAACTACACAAGAAAAAACTACCAACAGTGACAAAGGCCGCTCTGAGAGAAAAAAACACGGAGCCCAAACAGTGGATAGCAGGGGTAGCGGGATATAAGGGTTGACAGGACCCTGCTCCCAGAGCAGGCAAGTCTGAACTGGAAATAGATTAGGTGCTTGGCTGGGGCGGGGGCTGGCCCTCCGCAAAGGGACATATAGCGGCCGAGAACGAGGTGACGTCGCGCACCTTAAAATCAGTCAGCCTGGATACGGGGATCAGGGCCAAGCGTTCAGGCGGGAGCGCGACAGTGGGATGGGTGGGAGCATCGCCACGGCCAGACCAGGCTCCGCCCGGCCGACCGGACCACGTGGAGGCTCCACGCGGTTGGAAAGTCAGCTAACTCTGGCCGCCGGCCCCCAACCCGGGCCCCCGCGTCCCCAGCCCGGCCCGGTTCGCGAGACGCCCCCGGCCCACATCCCGCCAACCCCGCGCCAACCTTCGGCCCGCTGAGTTCTGGCGACGATGTATTTCCGGAGCTTCCTCACCGCCCGGTCCCGGGTCACCTGCTCGTTCCCCGCCAGCCGCTGCGCCAGTTGGATTTCGGGCGGGAGTTGTACTCGCGGACCCATGGCGACCGCGCCGAGACCCCACGATATCAGCTACCTTGCCGCTAAGCCTGGGCGCGTTGCGTGATGTCACACGCCCGCGCTGGCCTCGATGGGATTCTGTGTACGTCACGCTCCCGCGCCGGCCTCTCCAGCACTCTGAGTGACGTCACGTGCCCGCGCCAGCCTCTCCGGGATCCCACGCCTCCTAGTGGCAAGGTCCCGTAATGACAAATGCGTGAGGCTCTGGCTCCATTCATTCTGCTGCTGTTATGTCGCTTCAGTTGTGTCCGACTCTGTGCGACCCCACAGACGGCAGCCCACCAGGCTCCCCCGTCCCTGGGATTCTCCAGGCAAGAACACTGGAGTGGGTTGCCATTGCCTTCTCCAATGCATGAAAGTGAAAAGTGAAAGTGAAGTTGCTCAGTCGTGTCCGACTCTTTGCGACCCCATGAACCGCAGCACGCCAGGCCTCCCTGTCCATCACCAACTCCCGGAAGTTCACCCAAACCCATGCCCATTAAGTCGGTGATGCCATCCAACCGTCTCATCCTCTGTCGTCCCTTTCTCCTCCTGCCCTCAATCTTTCCCAGCATCAGGGTCTTTTCCAGTGAGTCAGCTCTTCGCATCAGGTGGCCAAAGTACTGGAGTTTCAGCTTTAGCATCAGTCCTTCCAATAAACACCCAGGACTGGTCTCCTTTAGGACGGACTGATTCAATCTCCTTGCAGTCCAAGGGACTCTCAAGAGTCTTCTCCAACACCACAGTTCAAAAGCGTCAATTATTCTGAAGTCAGCTTTCTTTATAGTCCAACTCTCACATCCATACATGACTACTGGAAAAACTGTAGCCTTGACTAGATGGACCTCTGTTGGCAAATTAATGTCTGCTTTTTAATATGCTGTCTAGGTTGGTTATAACTTTCCTTCCAAGGAGTAAGCACCTTTTAATTTGAAGGCTGCAGTCACTATCTGCAGTGACTTTGGAGCCCAGAAAAATAAAGTCAGCCACTGTTTCCACTGTTTCCCCATCTATTTCCCATGAAGTGATGAGACCTGATGCCATGATGCTAGTTTTCTGAATGTTGAGCTTTAAGCCAACTTTTTCACTCTCCTCTTTCACTTTCATCAAGAGGCTCTTTAGTTCCTCTTCACTTTCTGCCATAAGGGTGGTGTCATCTGCATATCTGAGGTTATTGGTATTTCTCCCAGCAATCTTGATTACAGCGTGTGCTTCCTCCAGCTCAGCGTTTCTCATGTTGTACTCTGCATATAAGTTAAATAAGCAGGGTGGCAATATACAGCCTTGACGTACTCTTTTTCCTATTTGGAACCAGCCTGTTGTTCCATGTCCAGTTCTAACTGTTGCTTCCTGACCTGTATACAGATGAGGCAGGTCAGGTGGTCTGATATTCCCATCTCTCTCAGAATTTTCCACAGTTTATTGTAATCCACACAGTCAAAGGCTTTGGCATAGTCAATACAGCAGACATAGATGTTTTTCTAGAACTCTCTTGCTTTTTCAATGATCCAGCGGATGTTGGCAATTTGATCTCTGGTTCCTCTGTCTTTTCTAAAACCAGCTTGAACATATTGCTGAAACCTGGCTTGGAGAATTTTAAGCATTACTTTATTAGCATAGTGCTAATAAAGAGATGAGTGCAATTGTGTGGTAGTTTGAGTATTCTTTGGCATTGCCTTTCTTTGGGATTGGAATGAAAACTGACCTTTTCCAGTCCTGTGGCCACTGCTGAGTTTTCCAAATTTGCTGGCATATTGAGGGCAGCACTTTCACAGCATTATCTTTCAGGATTTACCAACAAGTAAAAGGAAGCCGGCATTTGCCCGCCTTTTGGGAGGCAGAGAGGTGCTGTAGTTCACCCTTGGCTGCTAAGGGAAGGCTCTTCTTTGGCAAAGAATGCCAGCAAGCACAGACAGAGGAATGCCGGAATTGTAGAAAGTCCCCAGTGAATCCAGTGAATGTTGGTTCAGGCCAAGGTTATCAGAAAACGCCACGATGGGAGGGGAGGGTGGTCATGGCGGGGTGTGCGTGAGTATCGCCTATGCCTGCAGTGGCCTGCCACCCTGGAGGGCCCCCGCGCCACAGCACCATCACCCGTGGGGCACGCTGCACTGACCTCGTCCACCCTGTAGGTCCGCAACCGGCCTGGAACACAGAAAGGCAGAAAGCGGCACACAGAGCAGGGGGAGGCAGTCTCGAACCTGTTCTGGGGCAGCGCCCCTCAGTAGCCTCTTTCAGTAATGGGTCATGTGTCAGGGGGACCCAGGATCCCCAGATTCCCTGATTCACTAGGAAGACTCTTGGCTGGGATTTATTATGGCAAAAGGATTCAAAGCACAGGGAAAAGGTTTAAAGAGCACGTGTTCCCCTAACTTCCCAGCAAACAGCTATGACAACAAATTGAATGTCAGAAGGAGCTTGTTAGAGATCAGAATCTGGAGCATTTAGGGGACTTCCCTGGTGGTCCAATAGCCAACACTCTCCACTTTCACTGCGGAGATCCTTGGTCTCCTGAATGACTAGAAATACAGTTAAGAAGTTAAAAACAAAAAGCCCAGGGTTGTTATTACGAGCTGGTCACAGCACCTTCTGCCAGACACACCCAAATTCCAGACTCCCACGGGAAGGGCAGATGAGATGCTCAGCACCTGCTGTGGTGTTGGTCCAAACGCCTTAGGCCCATGAGTCACTCTTATCACAGTTAGGGTGCTGGGGTTGTTGCTGTCCACTCACTGAGTGGAGTCTGACTCTTTGCGACCTCATAGACTGCAGCATGCCAGGCTTCCCTGTCCTTCACTGTCTCCCGGAGTTAGCTCAAACTCAGGTCTATTGAGTCGGATGCCATCCAACCATATTATCTTCTATCTCCCCCTTCTCCTCTTACCCTCAGTCTTTCCCAGCATCAGGGTCTTTTCCGGTGTGTTGGCTGTTTGCATCGGGTGGCCAAAGGAGTGGAGCTTCAGTTTCAGCATCAGTCCTTCCAAGGAATATTCCGGATTGATTTCCTTTAGGATTGACTGATTTGATCTCCTTGCAGTCCAAGGGAGTCCAAGACAAGAGTCTCCTCCAGCACCACAATTCAAAAGTATCAGTTCTTCAGTGCTCAGCCTTCTTTATGGCCCAACTCTCACATGCATACATGACTACTGGAAAAACCATAGTTCTGACTATACAGGCATATGTCAGCAAAATGATGTCTCTGCTTTTTAATACACTGTGTATGTTTGTCATAGTTTTACTTCCAAGGAGCAAGCGTCTTTCAATTTCCTGGTTGCCATTGAAACAGAGCAGGACCCTGTGGTCCTTGCCCCCTGCCTGCCCTCCATGTCTTCTGCTTGCCTTTTGTATGTGGAAAACTTTAGTCAAAGAATAAGTTTAATCAGAGAAATGAGAACATGTGAAAACAAAGGGAAACAGTCTAGGGAGACTACGTAATAATAGTGTGGTCATTAAGCAGAGTCACGGACCTTCAGTTCTTTCTCAAGGGCTATAGGTAACATTCTGATTCATGTCCTGTGAGCTGTCCTATAGATACCAAAACACCAGGTGGAGAATTTAACTACATGATGACCAGGCTGTCCCCAGGACATGAGCTGCCACACAGCCGAGAACTGGCTGCAAAGAGATGGGAACAAATGGACCCTGGAACTGAAGACTAACTGTATCTAAAACAACCAAGATGATGCTGGTCAGACAACTGATGACCGATTTGAAGATGACTGTGCTCTTTCTGCTCTCCACCCAAACTCTGTCTATAAAAGCTCTCAATCCCTGCTTTTCAGGGGGTGGGAGTCAGCCTTTGGACAGATATCTGCCACCTAACCCCCCAGACAGTTGTCAACATCTGAAATAAAGCAAACTCTCCTTTCCACCAACCTGGCCTGTGTATTGGCTTTTGAGCGGTGAGCAGCCTGACCCACACACTATTCGGTAGCATAGTGCCCATCTTCAGTGATTTTGGAGCCTAAGAAAATAAAATCTGCCTTTACTTCCACTTTTCCCCCCATCTATTTGCCATGACGTGCTGGGCCTGGAGGCCATGACCTTAAGTTTTTGAATGTTGAGTTTTAAGGGAGATGAGGAAAATCCCCAAATCCAGGTTCCCAGCTAAAGGTCAAACTCATTTGCTGGACTCCCTAAGGATAGCAGTCAGGCCTCATATCAATGCTTTTCTGCACAGGCAAGGCAGTAAATATTTCCATCTATGTGGGCCAAAACAATTGCTCTTTCTGTGCATAAAGCAGCTACAGGCAACATGTAAATGAAAGCATGCGACTCTGCTCTAATAAAAATTTATCTACAAAAACAAGTGATGGGCCAGGATTAGGCCCAGTGATTATAGTTTGCCAGCACCTGGTGGAGAAGAATGCCTCAACTTTTAGGAAATAACAGTGATGTGTTTGGTGAGGTTAAATGTCGTGATGTCAATAAATGGATAAATGATCATATACATGGAATACACAAGCAACTATGGCAAAATGTTAACAAGGATTGACTCCAGGGCAGGAATACAAGTGTTCATTGCCCTATTCATCCAACTTTTCCTGTTTGAAAAAGCAATTTAAGTTTTTCACCAGCAGTGGCACTGTTGAACAGGACAAGATCCCTGCCTCACCAGCCGGGACTCAGCAGAGATGCCAGGCAGTAAAAGTAAAGTAACAAATCTTTGCACTCCAGAGAGGACAGCGCTCTGGAAAAAGCCAAAACAGGAAAAGGGACAACAAAACCCAAAGAAAAGGGCAATTTTAATAGACATTCAGTGAACTTCCAACACAGAATCTCACCAAAATAATATAATGAAATGCAGCAACATATATTTTAAAAATATTGGGTTGGCCAAAGAGTTCACTTGGGTTTTCCCCTAAGATGTTATGGAAAAAGCTAAATGAACTTTTTGTACAACTCAACATACTTGATAGTGTATACAGCTGTTAGATGCTGACAGCTAATGAAGGATTTCTTGCATATTCAGTGGAACTAAAAAATACATGTCTTTGTTCAGATGAAATAAAATTTATATTTTAAGGCAGGATGAGAAAATGAAGCATAAAATTCTGTCCATTCAGGCCTCCTTCTGCCTTTGATGACCAAGTGCATCCAAATTATACATTAACCAGACTTCCTCAAAGGTGGGAATGGCTGTTCAACAATTAAGATCATTCTTGTTTTGTTTTATATTTTCTGACGCTGGCAATGTGACTTCTTAGAAGAACAGCATTCTTTCCCAATTTCGTAGGGGGTCATGGTGACTGGACTATGTATCCTTGGTGAACTGTATCTAAAATGTCAGTGTGTCATTTTGATGGATGGTTCTTTGTCTCGAAAATGTATATGACCATGCCTTTGACTTCTAACAGCCAGAAGAGTCTTCAGAATTCTGTATAAGACCTTTCCTTGGCTTATAGTCCTCAATTTGGCTCAAATAAAATTCTCTTTTTTCTTCTTGTCAGCTGAATTTTCCTCGACAATTCTACATGCCAAATTATCGTTCTTTAGGAGACTTTCCAAAATCTGCTGTGTATCGCAGGCAAGAACCACTCATGGATATTAATCAGCGGCGAAAGGGTGATGACAAACACGATCTTCTTACAGCCTCAAAGGATGTATTGGTTCATGGGAAAATTAGTAACGTTACAATGGAGAAACCCAGACACGCCTTCACTCAAGGGATGGAGATCAGCGGAGACGCATGGACGTCACATGCCCTCAAAGTGACGCACTGAAAGACAGCATCACTTTGGTGGTGTCCCTGCCCCAAACACACAGCCTCCACCTCATCAGGAGAAGCATCAGACGAGCCCAGACTAGGACCACTCCTCAACACAGGCAATCCACCCTCTTTAAATGTGTCAAGGGTATAAAAGGCGAGGGCTGGGAACCTATCCTGACTTGATGTCTGCTCAGAGGACTTTACCAGGAAGGGCCAGGTGGAAGGAACCCGGGCCAGGAGGACTCTAGTGGGAGTGCAGTGAGATGAGCCTGGATGCTGGACACAGGCTCCTCCCAGGGCATCTCAAGGCTCACTTCCTGCTTTGGTAACGACTATGTTTAGGCTTGTGTGAGAGTTTAAGGGTGTCCCTGGTGGCTCAGATGGTAAAGAATCTGGCTGCAATACAGGTTCAATTCCTGGGGCAAAGCCCCTGGTGAAGGGAATGGCAACCCATTCCAGTATTTTTGCCTGGAGAATTCCATGAGCAGAGGAGCCTGCCGGGCCATAGTCATGGGGTTGCAAAGAGTCTGATGTGGCTGAGCAGCAACACTTGAAGAGTTTAACATTTAGGGAAACTGGATGCAGAATTCACAAAAACCCTGTAGTATTTTTGCAGCCTCAAATTATTTCAATATAAAAAGTTTAAAAAAAAATAAAGTTTAAAAAGAAAGAAAGACAAGGGACTTTCCTGGTAGTCCAGGGGAAGACTCCCCGCTCCCAGTGCAGGGGGCCCACGTTTGATTCCTGGTCAGAGAACTAGATCCCATGTGCTGCAGTGAAGATCAAAGAGCCTGCATGCCACAACCAAGATACGGGGCAGCCAAATAGAGAAATGAATATTTAAAAATTAGAAAAGCAGGAACAGAAAATCTGAGAAGACTTAGGGAAACGAGGTATTTTTCCATTTCTACAAGCATTATACACCCCCCACCCCATCCTACTCCAAGGGCAGGGTTTTTCTCTGTCCTGCTTGTCTGTACCCAGGACGGTGCCTACGAGGTAACAGTGTGCAGAACAGAAGTGAATAGCTCACTAGGTACAAATTAACAACAGAAGTGTGCTAGCATGTTCAACAAATAACAAAAACCAGCATCTCTCATCTCCTGCAGCATCGCGCGGGGAGCCCCTTCCCATCCTGAGGTTGCCCTGCTTGTGTTCATTTTCTGGGACAAGGAAAAAACCCCTGTTTGTAGATCCTGTGTGTCTTCCTTCGCCATAGTCTTTCAACTCCAGACCAGCTTGGTGCAGACCGGAAGGGTGTGTGTGACACCTCTGAAGCACAATTTCATATCTGTGCTAGGAAGCGTGTGTGTTGAGCCAGGGAGGGACTCCGTTCCCTGGAAAGGCTATAACAAAGTGCCAAAAACTGAGTGGCTTAGAACAATAGAAATGTATCATCTCCCAGTTCTGGAGGCCAGAAGCCTGAGATCAAAACGTCCGCAGGGCCACGCTTCCTCTGAAGGCCCCAGCGGAGGGTCCTCCCTGCCTCTTCCTGACGCGGGGGCTCCTGGTGCTCTTGGAGTGTGGCCGAGTCACCCCAGGCTCTGCCTCCGTGCTCACACGGCCCCCTCCCCTGTGGCTCTGTCCTCACGCGCTGGGCTTCTTTCTGTCTCTCTGCGTCCTCTTATTTTCTTATAAGGACACCAGTCACTGGATTTGGGGCCCACCCTCAGCCACTATTAACCTCACCTGACCTCATTACATCTTTGAAGAGCTCATTTCCAAATTAAGTTTCCATTCTCAGGTTCTGGGTGGATGTGACTCTGAGGGGACACTATTGAACTCATTACAGAAGGGGCAAAGAAGACAAAATAACTGACAGTCACTGCCCCCTATCGAGTGCCTGCCATGTGCGAGGACTCACTCATAAGGCACGTAAAGCCTCTGTCAACTTTGAAAGAATCCTGCAGGGAAGGGACAGATCTTGCACTTTTTAAATAAACATTCATTGATTTATTTGGCTGCACTGACTGTTCGTTGTGGTGTGCGGGATCTTTAGCTGTGGCATTTGAATCCCGGCCCCCTGCACTGGGAGCGCAGTCTTAGCATGGGACTGCCAGAGAAGTCCTGACTTTTGCACTTTAGTAGGTGAGCAAACGGAGAAGGCAATGGCACCCCACTCCAGTACTCTTGCCTGGAAAATCCCATGGACGGAGGAGCCTGGTGGGCTGCAGTCCATGGGGTCGCTGAGAGTCGGACACGACTCAGTGACTTCACTTTCACTTTTTGCTTTCATGCATTGGAGAAGGCAATGGCAACCCACTCCAGTGTTCTTGCCTGGAGAATCCCAGGGATGGCAGAGCGTGGTGGGCTGCTGTCTATGGGGTCACACAGAGTCGGACACGACTGAAGCGACTTAGCAGCAGCAGCAGGTGAGCAAAGGGGCTTACAGGGGATGCTCTTGCCCAGAGTCAGTAAGAGACAGGTGAAAGTAACACCCAGGCCAGCCCGTGTGCCCACCACAGCTGTGGGTGTCCCATGTGCGGGCCAGGACCACTTCACGGGTGGCAGGAGGTTCGTGTGCCCAGTTAGCAGCATGGGCCTGAGTACAAGGGCTGTGCCCAGTGTGCCTCAGGTGCTGCCTTCCTTAGAACAAGGGCCTGAAGACTCATTTTGCACATGCATTAGACAGCCCGGCAGATCCGGCTGTGGTCACGGCCCCGCCCCTCCTCCCCCCAGACCCCCCACCACATCCCCTGCCCCATGCTGCTCCAGGACTCACACCCGCTCACTCCATACTGGCTGCTTCTCCCCGCATATTCATCCCTCCGTTGTTATTATAGAAGGTTAAGGAAATAGAAAAGTTAGGGGAGGGAACCAACCATGGTCTCAAGCGTGCGTGCTAAGTTGCTTCAGTCGGGTCCAACTCTTTGTGACCCCATGGACTGTAGCCTGCCTGGCTCTTCTGTCCATGGGGTTTTCCAAGCAAGGATACTGGAGTGGGTTGCCCTGTGCTCCTCCAGGGGATCTTTCCAGCCCAGGGATCAAACCCATGTCTCTTATGTCTCCTGCATTGGAGAAGGCAGGTTCGTTACCATTAGCACCATCTGAGAAGCCTGTGGCCTCATGGTCTAAAGGAAAAATTTCTGGCAGATATGTTCTCTATTTTCTGTGCATAGGATTTTTATTAATTATATGTCAATTGAATAGAATCTATCAATTGTATTAACCACATTATATTGACTGTTTTGAAACTGCTTCTCAATAACACATCTAGCATTCTCCCATGATGTCATTTACTCCTCAAAAATGAACACTATTCCAAAAGAAAACTTTTTTTTCTAAAAACAAAGAGTCCTGGGACTTCCCTGGTGGTCCAGAGGCTAAGACTCTGAGCTCCCAATGAAAGAGGGATGGGTTCAATCCCTGGTCAGAAAACTAGATCCCATATGCCATAACTAAGAGTTCACATGCCACGTCGAAGACCTGGGACAGCCAAATAAATAAATATTTAATTTTAAAAAAGAGTCCTTTAAATAAAACTTTGGAAAACACAGAAATTCCCAGAGTGTTGTTAAATACCCATTCCCCACCTCTAGTGATGGCTACTGTTAGCATCGGTGAGTGTCCATCAATCCCACAGATGCCTGGGCCCCACCAAGCCCCAGGGACTTGGAATCTAAAGGGCTGGGAACTCAGGGTTACAACAAGCACCCAGCGCTGCCAACAGCAGGGCCCTGGAAGACACAGTTCTATAGACACAACTACACAGGGCTCCTGGCTGTGGACAGAGGATGGGCAGTGAGGGGGCTTCTAAATTTTGGGATGGACATTCTTATACTAACAGGTAAATCTTCTGTTCCCTCCATTAATTTTCCTTTAAACAATTCCTAGCATTGCCTGCTTTCGTTGTAAAGTTTTGATTTACAGAAGTGTGTAACTGTAACTGAGCAGGTCCCTATGGGGCCTTTTTGGGACAATATGTATACATGTGCCCAGTCATGTCTGACTCTTTGTGACCACATGGACTGTAGCCTGCCAGGTTCCTCTGTCCATGGGATTTCCCAGGCAAGAAAACTGGAATGGGTTGCCATTTCCTCCTTCAAGAGAATCTTCCCAACCCAGGGATCAAACCTGGTCTCCTACATTAGCAGGTGGATTCTTTACCACTGAGCCACCTGGGAAGCCCAGACTGTCCCCTTATCATCCTCTGCCCACTTCTTATCTGTAGAAAAAACTTTAGCCAAAGAATAAATTTAATTAGAGGAGTGAGAACATGCAGAAGCAAAGGAAATCAAACAAGACAAAACAGTGAGTTTAGCCATTAAAGATAAGGATCTTTGGGGAATACCCTGGCAGTCCAAAGATTAGGACTTGGTGTTTTCACTGCTGGGGGTCTGGATTCTATCCCTGGGCAGTGAACTAAGAGCCGGCCAGCCATGTGGTATGGCCAAAAAAAAAAAAAAAAATACAAGGACTTTTATTTCCTCTTTAAAAATCTGTGATTAACATTCTGAGCCATATCCTTTGAGCTATTTTAGAGATACTGAAACCCCCACCTGGGGGAAGAAGTTAACTCCATGATGACCAGGCTACAGCCACGATGTGAGACACTCCATCTTGCACAATTCTGAGAACTGGCCTCAAGGAAATGGGAACAAACCAACTCTGGAACTGAAGATTAGCTGTACTCAAAATGATCACGAGGATGCTGATCACACCAGCACAGGACTGACTTCAAGATGACTGTCAAAGGGCGCGCGTCTGACTCCAAGATGCCTGTCAGCGCTGACTGCTGTCCCACACATGGCTCCCCCTCCGCCCCAGCCTTGCACCCCTGGAACTGCCCTTTGAAAGCTCTTGCCCCCTGATCAGCAAGGGGGAGTTGATTCTTTGGAACACAGGCTTATCTTCTCCCCCGGATTGCCGGCTTCCTCATGACAGCCATATTTCCTTTTACCCAACACTTGACTCCCAGNTGAAGCGACTTAGCAGCAGCAGCAGGTGAGCAAAGGGGCTTACAGGGGATGCTCTTGCCCAGAGTCAGTAAGAGACAGGTGAAAGTAACACCCAGGCCAGCCCGTGTGCCCACCACAGCTGTGGGTGTCCCATGTGCGGGCCAGGACCACTTCACGGGTGGCAGGAGGTTCGTGTGCCCAGTTAGCAGCATGGGCCTGAGTACAAGGGCTGTGCCCAGTGTGCCTCAGGTGCTGCCTTCCTTAGAACAAGGGCCTGAAGACTCATTTTGCACATGCATTAGACAGCCCGGCAGATCCGGCTGTGGTCACGGCCCCGCCCCTCCTCCCCCCAGACCCCCCACCACATCCCCTGCCCCATGCTGCTCCAGGACTCACACCCGCTCACTCCATACTGGCTGCTTCTCCCCGCATATTCATCCCTCCGTTGTTATTATAGAAGGTTAAGGAAATAGAAAAGTTAGGGGAGGGAACCAACCATGGTCTCAAGCGTGCGTGCTAAGTTGCTTCAGTCGGGTCCAACTCTTTGTGACCCCATGGACTGTAGCCTGCCTGGCTCTTCTGTCCATGGGGTTTTCCAAGCAAGGATACTGGAGTGGGTTGCCCTGTGCTCCTCCAGGGGATCTTTCCAGCCCAGGGATCAAACCCATGTCTCTTATGTCTCCTGCATTGGAGAAGGCAGGTTCGTTACCATTAGCACCATCTGAGAAGCCTGTGGCCTCATGGTCTAAAGGAAAAATTTCTGGCAGATATGTTCTCTATTTTCTGTGCATAGGATTTTTATTAATTATATGTCAATTGAATAGAATCTATCAATTGTATTAACCACATTATATTGACTGTTTTGAAACTGCTTCTCAATAACACATCTAGCATTCTCCCATGATGTCATTTACTCCTCAAAAATGAACACTATTCCAAAAGAAAACTTTTTTTTCTAAAAACAAAGAGTCCTGGGACTTCCCTGGTGGTCCAGAGGCTAAGACTCTGAGCTCCCAATGAAAGAGGGATGGGTTCAATCCCTGGTCAGAAAACTAGATCCCATATGCCATAACTAAGAGTTCACATGCCACGTCGAAGACCTGGGACAGCCAAATAAATAAATATTTAATTTTAAAAAAGAGTCCTTTAAATAAAACTTTGGAAAACACAGAAATTCCCAGAGTGTTGTTAAATACCCATTCCCCACCTCTAGTGATGGCTACTGTTAGCATCGGTGAGTGTCCATCAATCCCACAGATGCCTGGGCCCCACCAAGCCCCAGGGACTTGGAATCTAAAGGGCTGGGAACTCAGGGTTACAACAAGCACCCAGCGCTGCCAACAGCAGGGCCCTGGAAGACACAGTTCTATAGACACAACTACACAGGGCTCCTGGCTGTGGACAGAGGATGGGCAGTGAGGGGGCTTCTAAATTTTGGGATGGACATTCTTATACTAACAGGTAAATCTTCTGTTCCCTCCATTAATTTTCCTTTAAACAATTCCTAGCATTGCCTGCTTTCGTTGTAAAGTTTTGATTTACAGAAGTGTGTAACTGTAACTGAGCAGGTCCCTATGGGGCCTTTTTGGGACAATATGTATACATGTGCCCAGTCATGTCTGACTCTTTGTGACCACATGGACTGTAGCCTGCCAGGTTCCTCTGTCCATGGGATTTCCCAGGCAAGAAAACTGGAATGGGTTGCCATTTCCTCCTTCAAGAGAATCTTCCCAACCCAGGGATCAAACCTGGTCTCCTACATTAGCAGGTGGATTCTTTACCACTGAGCCACCTGGGAAGCCCAGACTGTCCCCTTATCATCCTCTGCCCACTTCTTATCTGTAGAAAAAACTTTAGCCAAAGAATAAATTTAATTAGAGGAGTGAGAACATGCAGAAGCAAAGGAAATCAAACAAGACAAAACAGTGAGTTTAGCCATTAAAGATAAGGATCTTTGGGGAATACCCTGGCAGTCCAAAGATTAGGACTTGGTGTTTTCACTGCTGGGGGTCTGGATTCTATCCCTGGGCAGTGAACTAAGAGCCGGCCAGCCATGTGGTATGGCCAAAAAAAAAAAAAAAAATACAAGGACTTTTATTTCCTCTTTAAAAATCTGTGATTAACATTCTGAGCCATATCCTTTGAGCTATTTTAGAGATACTGAAACCCCCACCTGGGGGAAGAAGTTAACTCCATGATGACCAGGCTACAGCCACGATGTGAGACACTCCATCTTGCACAATTCTGAGAACTGGCCTCAAGGAAATGGGAACAAACCAACTCTGGAACTGAAGATTAGCTGTACTCAAAATGATCACGAGGATGCTGATCACACCAGCACAGGACTGACTTCAAGATGACTGTCAAAGGGCGCGCGTCTGACTCCAAGATGCCTGTCAGCGCTGACTGCTGTCCCACACATGGCTCCCCCTCCGCCCCAGCCTTGCACCCCTGGAACTGCCCTTTGAAAGCTCTTGCCCCCTGATCAGCAAGGGGGAGTTGATTCTTTGGAACACAGGCTTATCTTCTCCCCCGGATTGCCGGCTTCCTCATGACAGCCATATTTCCTTTTACCCAACACTTGACTCCCAGCATTGGATTCCTGAGTGACAAGCAGCTGAACGTGAGTTACGTAACATAAAGAGTCAAATGTTTATTCAATGCCTCCTTTGTGACAGGTATGGAGGTAGGAACAGTCCCAGTGCTGCCTGTCTGCTGGGGACCTGGACAAGCATCCGTTCGTCACTAAGAGACACACACAGAACAGCTGGGTTGGCCCAGGACAGGTCAACAGGTGTACCCAGGGTGTCAGCTGCCCCATGTGGGTCCCAGTCTTTCCCTTCTGATTCTTCTAAGCTTAGAAAAGCTTTTCCCTACATTAGTTTATAGCAACAGCCCTTCACCATGTACATCTGCTTCCTCCCCGATTTCTGCACCTCCCTGCACCTTTCAGAGGGGGCTCAGGGCTGCCTCTGCTTGAGCCGGCTGCTTCAAGGGGCCTGGGTCAGAGGTACAGCCTTTCCCTGCTTTGCCTCCAGCTCACCTAGGCTGCCAGGCCTGTGATGGGTCCTGATGCAGGAGGCGGAGCAGAGATGTGCCCAGGTGGGATACCAATTTTCAAGTTTATATCTGCTGATGCTCCCCGTGCTGCTGAAGATAAACAGGGAAATTTAATAAATGCTTAGTCATTTTGATGTGTCATCTTTTTTATTTTTTTTCTCCATCCTCCTCCCCACTCCCGCCCCGTCGGAGGATTTCCTGGGCTAGGATTTAATTAGCAACAGACTTGGGGTGGAGTTTTTGCCTGCTGGGACAGAAGCAGCTGAACAGAACGGGGCACAGGTGGGTGAGTTGCCCTCCTCAGCATGTCGACAGGGATGAACATAAGCTAGGGTGGGAGGGGACCAGAAGACACCCTTTTGAACTAGTTTGAGCTGAAGGCAATCAGGACCCAGTGGATCCAGAAAACATTATTACCTCTTCCTTAACTTTCCTGGTGACTCAAATGGTAAAGAATCTGCCTGCAATGCAGGAAACCTGGGTTTGACCCCTGGGTCGGAAAGATCCCCTGGCGAAGCTACCAATATTCTTGCCTGGAGACTTCTATAGACAGAATTCTGGCGGCTACTACAGTCCATGGGGTGTAAAAGAGTTGGACATGACTGAAGTGACAACGTAACAACCAGAAGACGAGCTATTATTGGAGGTAACTTTTTTATCTGACTTACCTGCACGGCAAGGCAAGCACTGATCACCAACCTCACTCTCTGTATCTCCCTATGAAGAGCCCTCCTCCGTCGGGGAGCCCCAGGCCCCCAACCTATTCCTCAGCTCAGGTTGCCACAGAAGCCTCAATTCCCAGACTCATCACCCTTGGTCTCAGATCTCTGGGGCTCGTGTATGTCAGAAATTAAAGTTATATTTCTCCTGTTAATGTCTGGTATCGATTTAATTATCAGTCCAGCCAAAGAATCCAGCAGGGAAGAAAGGACAATGTCTGCAGCTCTACAACTGTCTTGCTACAGAAGAAGGTGCCATGAGGCACGGAGGAAAAAGCCGCCAAGGCTTCTACTGACTCTGGGAAAATCAGAGATCACAGGGAATCTTCAAAGTTGCTTGAATTTAAAACAATTTTTTGGCTTCACTGCACAGCAGGCACGTAGAATCTTAGGTCCCCAACCAGAGCCTGAACCCAGGCCCTGTGCAGTGGAAGCATGAAGTCCAAACCGCTGGACTTCCTAGGAAGTCCCCTAAAATTCTGATCCTTCTAAATACAGATTTCAAATTGAAGTGAATGGCCCCCGGGATCTACGTGAAGAGAGAGAAAACTCACTCTTTTCCCTGGGCTCCAGTAAGATGAGAAGCTGTGGCCTCAAGGAATGAGAGAGACGTCAGCATTTTTCAGGGCCTTTGGCAGAAAAAGTAATGCTCATTATGGGGGAGATTTATGTCTGTTATTACACACAACGACAGTGATAACATTATCCATTTACCCTAGGGCTCAGACACTGACCCTGGCATTTTATGTCCATTAACTCACTTGGTACTTCAATTGGACACAGAGAGGCTCAGCAGTTACTCCCACGCCACACAGCAGGCACACAGAAGGGCTGGATCGGCATTAAACCATTTGACCTTATAGCCTTCCATGGCAGCTTGAAAACATGTCTAGACCCAAGCCTGTAGCAGTAAAGCAACACTGACTTTATTAAGCAGCAGGAGAGACTGACTATCCTGTTGTTGTTGTTGTATCATTGCTCAGTTGTATCCAACTCTTTGTGTGTGTGTAATAAAGTTTTATTAAAGTATAAAGGAGATAGAGACAGCTTCTGACATAGGCATCAGAAGGAGGCAGAAAGAGTACCCCCCTGCTAGTTTTTAGCTGGATGCTATATAGTCTATAGTCCAACTCTTTTGTGACCCCATGGACTGTAGCCCACCAGGCTCCTCTGTCCATGGGATTTCCCAGGCAAGAGTACTGGAGAGGGTTGCCAATCCCTTCTCCAAGGGATATTCCTAATCCAAGGATTGAACCCATGTCTCCTGCATTGGCAGGTGGATTCTTTACCACCNTGTGACCCCATGGACTGTAGCCCACCAGGCTCCTCTGTCCATGGGATTTCCCAGGCAAGAGTACTGGAGAGGGTTGCCAATCCCTTCTCCAAGGGATATTCCTAATCCAAGGATTGAACCCATGTCTCCTGCATTGGCAGGTGGATTCTTTACCACCAAGCCACCCGGGAAGCCTGGAGAGTGACTATACATACAGACAATGGTCAGACCCCGTACATGTAACCCACAAACGGCAACAACCACCCAGAAGCCAGACCACAGCCTCTACAGCCACCAGCCAGGAACATCACAACTTAGCCACAACTGCCATCTTCCCTAATTTTCGCTCCTCCCCTTTCTAACCTAGCACAACCAGAGAAGGTCAAGAATGCCCCCAAAATCAATCACACAGGATCCTCAGCTTATAGCGAGCCTGCCCACAGCTTCTCCAGGCCTGGGGCACACCTTAAGCTTTCCTCCTTTCTAGTATAAGCTGTGCCCTTCTTTGCCTGCCTGTGAGGCTCTGCCAAAACCCAAGTCAAGGTGGAAGACCCCTGCTACAGCCAACTCTAAAAAACAGCCATCCAAAAAAAATAAATAAAATAAAAAATAAAAATAAAAAACAGTCATCCACAGGTGTGTTACCCTCCTACTTGTTTTTATTTTAAAAATAAAAAGGTCCATTGCTGCATGGGCTTTCTCTGGTTGTGGCGAGTGGGGGTTACTCTCTAGTTGTGGCAAGTGGGCTTCTCACCGTGGCGGCTTCTCATGTGGCAAAGCATGGGTTGTAGAGAGTGCAGGCTTAGTAGTTGTGGCCTGGCCCACCAGCTTAGTTGCTCCACAGCATGTGGGATCTTCCCGGACCAGGGATCAAATCTGTGTCCCCTGCGTTGGCAGGCAGACTCTTACACTGAACCACCAGGGCAGTCCCCTCCTATTTGTAAAAGGTGAGCACCTGCAGACCAGTCCAGCAGGGAAAGAGGTCACGCACAGGGAGGCATCTCAAGGGGGTCCACTCCCCCCAACAACCCCCACCCCGCAGCTGTAGAATGACAGAAGCCACAGAACTGCTTTCCTTGCCCTTCTTGCTCATTATTTTCTGATGTTTAGTTTTCAACACAGAGTTTTCCATTTTTATGGGGTCAAAACTCTCTCATTCATTTACTAAGAATTACGGGAGTCTTGAAATGGAGTCCTGTGACTTTAGAGTCATGCCTAGGTGTCTCTCTTATCTTGCCTGCTTATCCTAGCCAGCCCTGTTCCATCACTTTCTGTCTAATCAATAAAGAGTAGTGAAGGCCAGGGGCCTGGCGCCAGCGTCCCAATCAGCATCACTGTGTGCTGCTCTGAGTCATCTTTCAGGTAAGATAACCTTTTACAGAGTACGCTGAGACAGCCGGGGGTCACAGACCACCAGATCAAAGACATCCAGGCCGTAAATGAAAAGACGATAACCCCAGGGTCTTCCCTGGTGGTCCTGAGGCTAAGACTCCACACTCCACAGAGGGCATGGGTTCAATTCCTGATGGGGAAATTAAGATCCTAAGTGCCAGGCGATGTAACAACAACAAAAGTTCCAATTCAAGGATACCATCTGTTTTTAATGACTTTTTATTTATTCATTGGTAGGAGTTCCTTATCGGAGAAGGCAATGGCAACAGTGTTCTTGCCTGGAGAATCCAAGGGATGGGGGAGGCTGGTGGGTTGCCGTCTATGGGGTGGCACAGAGTTGGACATGACTGAAGCAACTTAGCAGCAGCGGCAACAGGAGTTCTTTATATATTCTTATCAGATATGTGTAATGAGAATATTTATCCCAGTGGATGGTTCATCTTTTCAGTCTCGAAAAACTGTCCTTCAGTGAATAGTTCTTTCCATTAAATGCAAATAATCAGTTAAAAAATAAATAAAAACTGCTAACTCAGAGACTTCCCTGGCAGTCAAGTGGCTAAGACTTTGCCCTCCAATGAAAGGTTGCATGTTCAGTCCCTGGTTGGGAAACAAAAATCCCACATGCCCTGTAACCTAAAATACAAAACATAAAATAGAAGCGATATTGTAACAAACTCATTAAAGACTTAAAAAAAAAAAAAAAA
>SJYA01009233.1:31080-45047 GCA_006410615.1 Neotragus moschatus
CTCAGCCGCTGGGAGGACGACACCACACCCCGGGAGGGGGGACAGCCCTACAGCACACGACCCTTGGTCCCCAGACGGCGTCCGTCGGGGGTCCCGGGCTGCGGCCGCGCTCCTGTGCCCCTCAGTCCGCGCTGAGCAGGACGGCCTGCGCTCCATTCCCTTCCGGGACGCCCCGCACCCCATTTCCGGTCCCGGTTCCCCCCCGCCGCGCGCCGTGGTTTCGCCCGCCCGGCACATGACCGCCGCGCCAAGTCTGGGCGCTCGACTGCGCTCACCGCTCCCACGAGTGTCCGCTGCTCCGGCCAGTGTCCGCTGCTCCCGCGTGACCGCCGCCCGGTGTCCACACGCTCCCGCCCCGCCTGCCGCCGAGATGATGTGCGGAGCGCCTTCCGCCACGCAGCCGGCCACGGCCGAGACCCAGGCCATCGCCGACAAGGTTGGGGCTGTGTGGGGCGGCTGGCGTACTGGGGGCCGGGGGCGTCCGCAGGCATCCCCGCTGGGACGGAGGCGCTGCGCCCGAGCGCATCCCGCCCTGAGTCGGGCCCTCCCTGCCTGCGAAGCTCTCTGGTGCGGAGGTGTCCACTGGGTTGGGGGCGCCAGGTGACAGGGCACAGCACTTTAAGAGCAAAGGATACGGCAGGCGGGGCGAGGTCCCCATACGTGAGTCTGGGGTCTGGGCACCAGGCGTCCGAGACTCGGGCTGGACTGAGTGTAGCCCTTTTTTGTGAGTTTGAAGTGGTCTCCAATAAAAAGTTTAGAAACAGGAAGTAGCTGGGTCGAGGAGGCAGAGCCCGGTCCAGACCCTGGTCAGCGGTCCAGACCTGTTTCCAGAAAAACACACCGGAGGATCAGGTTGGGGTGGGATGAACTGGGGCTGTCCTGCTTGTCATCACAAGTAGGGCCCAGGAAGCTCGAGTTCTGATAAGAAGGGACTGAAGACAAGCTGTTGTCCCGTAACCTTCCTCCCTGGCTGCTGCCTTCTAAACCTCGGCCATGAGCTCAGCTCTGTCCTCTTTCCTGCAGTTGGGACCATCTGACTGCGGTAAAGGAAGGGGCTGAGTCAGTCTCCTGAGACCTGTGAAAAGTAGGAATTTGCTGGGACTCCCAGGAGAGCCAGATAGGAGGAGAGTCCTAGCTTTTCCCCTGTGGCCACTCAGAGCACCCAGCCCTCCCAGCCTCTTCCTGGGTCTCCAGGCTGGAAAATCCCTGCTGGTCACCTGAGCTTTGAATGAGTGTGAGTCCCTTCTGGAAACGAAAGTTTCTGTCACTATGGCCTGCATTTGGGGTCCATCCCTTGAGAGTGAACTGTCCTCACTGCCCCTGGGAACAAGGAGGCCGCCTGTGTGCTGGGTGGGCTCTGTGAGGGGTTAGGGACACCATCTGGTGGTCTTTTGTACTGAAGCTTTCATGAACAGGTGAGGAGAAGCGAGGCCAGAGACAGTGTAGCCACCACATCCAGTCCTATCCTAGGGCCCTCCCTGGCCCTGTGCACACCTGGTCACTCTGGTCTGGGATCTGACAGCTTCCTAGTGACCCGGGCCTTCAGAGCTTTCCTTGGCTCCAGTCCAACCCATCTTTCTCCGGGTCGGAGCTGTGTTGGTGACCTGCCGTCCTGCAGGCCTCCACCTCTGCTGGTCCACCGCCTCCACCTGGGCTTCTCCCCAGTCCTTGCACAGGGTGGGGTTCTCCTGCCTCCACTCCTGAAACAGGTGGTTCCATCCCAGACCCCCAGGAGGGTCTGTGGGGGTCACTTGCCCCTCCCTGGTCAGGTGAACTGTCTGAGGGTCAGTTCCCTGCACACCTAGCAGGAACAGGGGCTACACAGGTGAGTGTTCAGTCGAAGGTGGGCACTGGCCCAGGGGGACACACCCAGCTGATCACCTGCAGGCCCTGGCAAACTCAGAAAGAGTAGGCAGCCAGATACTCACTGCCTAACCCTCCTTCTGATCCTTCCCTCCACTTCATTCACAAGGAGTGCCCCTCCCTGAAGGCCTTTGTCAAGTGACTCACTGGCATGTATGATGGTGATCCCCTCGGCTCTCCACGCAGCACACTCCTGGTCTTAACTGAACTCCTCCGACCCCCACAACTGGTCTGAGGATTCCAGTGCAGTCAGCAAGCTCCTGTGGCTGCCAGTGGTCCAGACAGCAGCCTGAGCACTCGGAAACTAGCTTAGGTTTTCAAGTCAAGACAAAACAACCTGCTCTCCCCTTCCTCCTTAAAAATTCTCAGTTCCCCAAAGGCCAAGACCCTGTAAAACGTGACTGATCTGAGAGTAAGATTAACATCTGACACCAAAGATCAGAAACAGTCTCTGCCCAAAGGCCCTGCAACCTAGAGAGACCATCTAAAGATGCAGCAAAGCATTTTTTTTTCCTACAAAAGTGCTTTATCTGCTGCGTATTCTGTCACAGAAGAAATTGGGATTAAGTAAGAGAATTAAGGCACATCAGTAAGATGGAAGATCAAATTTAATATTAAATTTTAACATTTTTAAATGTTGTAGTTTTCAAAGAGTAATTAAAATCTATACACTCTTTCAAATGAAGGTTTGAGTGAAAATGGTAAGGTACGAACTCATATACGCTGTTGTAACCATAAGAATATAAACTATCCATGTCTGGAAAAGAAAGGGCTAATGATACAGGCAAATGATAGCATTGAAACCTCAGAAGAATTAAAGAATTGTTTTCTTTACATGAAATCAGGGCAAGCATTTTAATGTCTGTTCAGCTGTGAAGAACAAACGTGCTCTAGAAAGTGTGTAGAATGTGGGCATTAGAGTTCAGCTGTAATATCTAATACAGGTGAGCTCACCTGTTTCTCCCTTCTCTTCCCCAGGTGAAGTCCCAGCTGGAGGAGAAGGAGAACAAGAAGTTCCCAGTGTTCAAGGCTCTGGAGTTCAAAAGCCAGTTGGTTGCTGGGAAGAACTACTTCATCAAGGTGGGGTGTCCCCCTCAAAGGAAGGTCGAGTCTAAAGTGGGAGCTGACAGGTGTCCAGGGCAGGAGTGCTCAGCAGGGTCCTGTGGCAGCCTTCAGCTTCAGGGAGTTGGTGGCTGTCTAAAATGAGCATGTGTGTGCAAGCATGTGTGTGTGTGTTTGCACATGTGTGCTGCAGCTGCCTTGGAGGAGAAGACCAAGCCTCTTGGGGGCTGCAGAGCTCTGCTGGAGTGAGTGTGGGGGAGGGGTGCTGGCTGGGCACAGCCTGTACTTGAAGGAAGAGGGTGGGAATGTCCTCAGCCCAGTCTCTGGGGACACGAAGGGACACAGCCTCCGGGCATCCAGGGCCTTCCTGACCATCCACCCAAGTTCAGTGGAGCAGAGGGCCTTGGGGTCAGAGGCCCCACCTACCCCTCACTGGACTCTCCTTTCAGGTTCAAGTGGACGAGGACGACTTCGTGCACATCCGAGTGTTTGAAAGCCTCCCGCACGAGAACAAGCCCGTGGCCTTGACCAGCTACCAGACCAACAAAGGCAGGCACGACGAGCTGACCTACTTCTAGGCCCGATTTTGCAGAGTCCGTCGCCCATGTGGGTCTCTCCCCTGCAGGCCTGTCTGGGACCAGACGTGGTGCCCTTCAGGGTGGGGTGGTGTCTCTGTTCCCTGCTTTCGCTGTGTTCATTTTTTTCTCCCAATCCATGATTTTAACTAAATTTCTTTCGAGGGGGGCTTGTGTTATCTTTAAATAAATGTGTTTTCTGTTTTCACAAATTGTCTCTGTTGGGGTTTCTCCTTCATCTGAAGCTGTGATCACAGTAGAGAAGTGTCAGCAGGCGAGAGGTGTCCTGGGTGGAAGCCCCACTGGGCCTCCTGCCGCCCGAGCCCCCTTCCCTGAGGAGCCGAGGAGGGGAGAGGGTGGCCCAGGTGACAGTGGGCAGGTGGACCACCCAGGGTTCGGGAACGTGTGCTCTAACCACAGCTCCACACGCCGTCCTGGTGACTCTGTCCTGTCTCCAGGTCTCAGAACCCCCCACCCCACCCAGTACAGTAAGAGGGGTTGAGAAAATCTGACCCTAGAGCGTTAGTTCTAGATGAACTCAGGTACAATCACGTGTTTCTGCTCGGGTAGAGATGCACAGATGTGTGCGGGGAGGCAGTGACCCACGGGGCCTGCTGAGTGCCATGTCCTGCATGTCCGGCCCCAGCTACCCACCGACTGCCTGGGGTGTGCGCGGGCTCTGTCTTGAGGCTTCCTGGTTTCCGCAGCCGCTTACTACCGTTAGTGGAGTCAGTGCAGTGGTATGCTGCTGTGTGTGTGTGTGCGTGTGCAGTAGAACAGAAAATGCACCCTACGCTGCAAGACTAAATGCTGGGGACAGTTCTGTGTGGCTCAGGGTCCAGGTAGACAGCCCGTGCCCGAGAGTCAGGGTCTGTCCCCTCCCTGTCTCGATTTTGTTTCGTGTCAGGCCTGCTGCTGACGGATTGGAGGTGCAGATCATGAGGGCCGAGTGCAGGGCAGGTAAGCACTCCTTGGGGAGCAAACAGACCCGTGAGTGCAGGAGGAGGCGCTGAGTCAGGGGCTGTGTGTGTCCTGCTCTCTCCTGAGCTCTAGGACAGAAAACTTGCATCTTGGGCTCTTGGTCTGGTGGAACAGAAGCCAGTGAGCACATTTACATTGACTTGAAATCAGCTGTATTTCCACCTGGAAACTTCAGGTGAAAGGTGGGGGATGGGGGAAGCTCTGTAGGCGCCTGGATGGGACCGACAGCCCACATCTCATAGCAGGGAGCATCTCAGCAGGGAGCATCTCATGGCAGGGAGCATCTCATAGCAGGGAGTATCTCAGCAGGGAGCACGGAGCACAGGGACAGAAGCAGTTCTGATCAAGTTCAGACAGAGGGTCCCCCAGGTGTGTGCTGGGAGTGACAACGTTTTGACACCAAAAGAGGTGGTTGCACATCACTGTGAACACTAAACACCAGTGACGTGCACACTGTCAGATGGTAAGCAGACTCCCTGCCAGTCCACAGGTCAGACCCCACACTTCTACTGTGGAGGCCTTAGGTTTGATCCCTGATCAGGGAACTAAGTTCCCCCATGTCACACAGGGCTGCCAAAACTAATTTTTTTTCAAAAAAAAAGAGGGAACCTACTTCAAAAAATAAACAGAATAAAAAGAATAAATGAAACAGCAAAGTGTATGTTGTCAGAATTTAACCTCAGTTAAAAATGGACTCAGATGCAGACAGGACACCAGAGGCAGTTTGGGGCAGGGTGGCAGAGGGTTTGGGGGACTGCTGGGGGAGCTTTGTCATGGCCCCCAGACCCAGTGTCCCCACCAGCTGTGGACGCTGACCCAGAGGACACCCCTGTTCTCTGGGCTTTGTGGTTATAAACTTGACTCTGGTTTGAGAGGCATTTACTGAGAGATCTGGAGATAGCCAAGCCTAGGAAAGTAGGCCAGGTGAAGACAGGGAGGAAGGAGAGTTGTCTCTTTGAGTTGAGGACCCCACAGGGCAGGAAGAGATGGGAGGGGCTTCCTGCTGAGCCTGGGCGGGAGCGTGGCCCTGCTGACACCTTGACTTGAGTCTCTGGCCTCCAGAACCAGGAGTAAGGATATTTCTGTTGCCTTACACTCCCAGTGTGTGGGGCTTTGTGCCAGCTGCCCCAGGAGACCCACCATCAGGGGAGCTGGTGTGCTGGGTGGGTGGCATCCTCCCTTCGCCCGACTCATCCTCTCTCAGCAGCCCTAAGGGGGTTCTTCCTCTCCTATGGGTTCCTCTCTTAAGTTGATGATTAATCTCTCTATCTGAAACTTTATTCCTTTTTGTGTTCTGCACCTGTTCTCCTTAGGACTGAGGAATATCAGAGAAAATGGGAGTCAGAATGGAGCAGAACCTTGGAACAAACGCTGACACCTGCCATCCAAGTAGGAAAGCAAGAAGTTGACGATCAGATGGAGTCACAGACTCAGTGCCTGGTTCACATTCCTGAGTTGTATCACAGATGCCATGTTGTTGTTCAGTCACTCAGTCCTGTCCGACTCTGCAACCCCATGGACTGCTGTATGCCAGGCTTCCCTGCCCCTTACCATCTCCTGAAGTTTGCCCAAGTTCATGTCTGTAACATTGGTGATAACCATCCAACCATCTCATCCTCTGATGCCCCCGTCTCCTTCTGCCCTCATTCTTTCCCAGCAGCAGAGACTTTTCCAGTGAGTTGGCTGTTGGCAGCATGTGACCAAAGTAGTAGAGTTTCCATTTCAGCATCAGTCCTTCCAATGAGTATTCAGGTTGATTTCCCTTAAGATTGCCTGGTTTTGATCTCTTCACTGTCCAAGGGAGTCTTCTATAGTGCCACAGTTTGAAGGCATCAATTCTATGGCTCTCTGCCTTCTTTATGGTCCAGTTCTCAAAGCCGTGTGTGATCACTGGGAAGGCCATAACCTTGACTGTATGGACCAGTGTTGGCAGAGTAATGTCTCTGCTTTTCAACACACCGTCTAGCTTTGTTGTAGCTTTCCTGCCAGGAAACAATCGTCTTCTGATTTCATGGCTGCCATCACTGTCCACATTTTGGAGCCCAAGAAGAGGAAATCACTACTTCCACCTTTTGACCCTCTTATTTGCCATAAAGTGATGGGGCCAGATGCCATGATCTTAGTTTTCTTAATATTTTGCTTGAAGCTGGCTCTTCCACTCTCCTCCTTAATGTTCATCAGGAGGTTCTTTCGTTCCTCTCTGCTCTCTGCCATTAGAGCAGCATCATCCAAATCTCTGAGGTCGCTGATGTTTCTCCCGCCTGTCTTGATTTAGCTCGTAACTCATCCAGCTCAGCATTTCTCATGATGGGCTTGATCTCTTCCGTGTCTAAGTCTCTACCGTTTCTGTCCTTTGTAATGTCCATCTTTGGGCAAAATATTCCCTTGATATTTCCACTTTTCCTGAACAGATTTCTAGTCTTTCCCCTCCTGTCGTTTTGCTCTATTTACATACACTGTGCATTGAAAAAGACCTTCTTGTCTCTTCCTGCTATTCTTTAGAGTTCTGCCTTTCTCCCTTAATTTTTGCTTCTCTTCTTTCTTCAGCTATTTATAAAGCCTCTTCAGATCCCCACTTTGCCTTCTTGCATTTTGTCAGGCGAGTGTAGTCTCCTCGGTTCTGTCTCATCTCAACAAAAATTTGAAGCGATAGACATTAAACCTCTTGGCATGTCATAGCTCTTGGACAGACCGTGTTACAGCTCAGTTTTATTTAGAAAATAGCAGGAAGATACATCCTCAAGGCATGAGGGCGTGCTGACCCAAAGATGCGAAGAGAAGGGAGAGAGAGAGTGTGTGCGTAGGAAAAAGAGAGAGACCTGGCCCTTTGGCTCCTCTTTTTATGTTTTTTCCTCCCCCGGGCCTGCCCTATGTAAATTGGACTAGCCAGGAGTGCTGTTTTTTCTACCTGCTGTCCTCACTCTGGTCCTTGGACCTTCCTTGGACCTTCCTTTGTTCTATTTTTGCAGGCTTTTCCCTTCCTTGTCTTTTAGCCACTGCCATTCTGGACTCCTGTTTCCTATTCTAACTACCTAACATTCCCCCCTCAAGAGACAGGAGGCCCAATTCTCTGGGAATAGGGGCATCGAGGTCTTTCTGGCTACTTCCTGCTGAACTGGGATGGTGAGGGGCATTGGGCCTCCCCCTCTTCCTGGTCTCAAGCCTCAGAGTCCTTATAGCCATGTCCATCTAAGGGTGAGTGATATTTTCTGTGGTTTTATATATCTTTGTTGAACTGGCACCGCATGTTGTAGCTTGTTGACCCGGGCAGAGACAGAACAGGTTGACAATTGATAATATATGGAACAATCATAAGCAGCATCAATATGGCATAACAAGGGCTAGTACGGGCGTTAGCCAATTCCAAATTCCCATTGCCAGGATGGCTTAAGTCCCTCCTTGTTCAGGGATCAGAAGATCTATCTCCTGTCTCTTTTGGAGTACAGTCTCTACCAAGATGTGTTGGCTCTTTAGAGCTGTCCTGAGAAATCTTATGTCCAAAAACTAGATTTTGTTTCATTAGAATGATGGTGTTTGTTTCATAGAATTATTTGTTTTATTCATTAGATTCGTTTGATTCATTGATTCATTTGTTTCATTAGAATTAGGGTGTCCGTTAGAATGGCACTCATTTGCAGTCCTGAATAGGTATCTGAGATCTCCTGGGGGCTCGCAGGTGTATTGAGTGTCTTCTTCTGTTTCTTTTTGGCTTGACTCTTGAGTAGTGAATCCAAGAGTCGTGTCCGGGCACCTTGACTGCTGGGGTAGAAAGTATTACAGGGTAGGGGCCCTTCCATGTGGGCTGAAATTGAGCTTTAGGGATGCATCTTTCCAGATTTTAATTAGGACTTGAGTCCCTGGAGCATATAGTGGTGACTCCTTAGGATATTTTGGGTCCTGGTTCATACTCCACAAGCGTATATCCTGTTGGAATTGCCCAATGGCCATGGTATAAGATTGGAGGGTCTGAGCCTTTGGATCTAGGAAGAGGTCATTGACATAAAAAAAAAAAAAAAAAAAGGGTCTCCCATATAGCATCTCATAAGGACTAGACCAACCTGTTCCTTAGGGGAAATACAGGTGCAGAGGAGAGCTATTGGTAAAGCCTCCTTCCATCCCAGGGAGGTCTCCTGGGTTATCTTTTTTGTCACTGATTTTACAAATTGGTTGGTTCTTTCTACTTTTCCTGAAGACTGAGGCCTCTGGGCACAATGGAGATATTAAGTAATGTCCAGTGCTTTAGAGACCCCTTGGGTGACCTTAGCAATAAATGATGTCCCATTGTCACTGTGTGATGACCTGGGCAGACAAAACCTCAGAATGATTTACCACCTCCTCAGCCTTCTCAGTCCGAACGGGAATGCCTTCAATCCATCCTGTGAATGTGTCTATCATGATTAATAGGTATTTATACCCTTGAGAAATTGGCATCTGGGTGAAGTCCATCTGCCAGTCCTCTCCTGAGTAGGTCCCACATTGGGACAGGCTGGGCCAGCTGGGATCTTAGAGTTCCTTGAGGGTTGTTTAATTGGCAAGTGAGACAAGAGGAGATCACTTGTCTTATAGTCATTTGGAGGCCTATTCTTTTGAAGGACCTTTCTAGTAGTCTTTGGAGGGCCTTTTCCCCTAAATGTGTGGTGGCATGTAAGGAGTTAACCAACATCCATTGGACATTTCGAGGCAGAAAAAGGAGTCCTTCCTTTTGGAACCACCCCATATGATCTTCTTGAAAGCCATCACTCTTAGCTTTATGAGTCTCACCTTCAGTATATGAAGGAGTTTCTGGCAAATTAGTCTGTGGAACTAAGGTGGCAATCCCTATAAGGTCATGGTTCTGTAATGCTGCTCTCCTAGCTGCCTGATCAGCTGCTTGGTTCCCTCGTACCACTTCTGTGTTCCCTTTTTGGTGTCCTTTACAGTGGGAGAGTGAAACGTCAGTGGGCAGATAGACTGCCTCCAAAAGTCTAAGAATCTGATCACCATATTTGATTGGGGACCCTTGGGTGGTCAAGTGGCCCCTTTCTTTCCAAATAGCAACGTGCATGTAGCACCAGAAAGGCATACTTGGAGTCAGTGTAAATGGCTGTTCTTTTTCCTTTTTCCAGCTCTAAAGCTCGAGTCAGGGCTATGAGCTCAGCTAACTGGGCTGAAGTACCTGGTGGCAGAGGCTTAGCCTCTGTGGTCTCAGAATTGGAGACTGCTGCATACCTGGCTCTTCTTTTTCCATCCAAGACAAAGCTGCTTCCATCAGTGTACCAGATTTCCTCAGGATTGGCCAGAGGATCTTCTGACAGTCCCTCTCGGGGTTTTGTCCAGTGGTCCAAGGTTTGTAGGCAAGAGTGAAAGGGGAGAGAGCCCTCAAGGGTAGGCAGGAGGGTGTCTGGGTTAAGAACCTCACAAGGGGATCTATTGAGGCCTGGATTTTCCATCAGCATTACTTGATATCTGAGGATTTTTTGATTAGACATCCATAAATGGCCTCTCCTATTTAGGAGTTGTTTTACTTGATGGCTGGTAAAAACAGTTAGTTTGCCCCCAAAGAAGAGTTTTAACGCATCTTCTATCAGAATTGCAATAGCTGCAAGATTTCGAAGGCAGGGAGGCCAGCCTCGGGCTGTTGGGTGGAGCCTCTTGGATAAGTAAGCTACAAGCTGGGGTTCAGAGCCCATCCTTTGAGTTAACACTCCCAAGGCTATTCCCTGTCTTTCGTGAACATAAAGTTGGAATGTGTTTTCTGGGTCTGGTAACCTCAAGGCAGGTGCCTGAGTTCAGGCCTGTTTTAGTGTAGCCTCTGCCTTCTTTTGAAGAGTTCCCCACATCAGTGGGATTGAATCGTCCTGTCCCTTTAAGCTTTCATGTAAGGGTTGGGCAATTAGACCATGGTTGGGTATCCAGATTCTACAATACCAAGTTAGCCCCAGGAAAGCTCGCAATTGTTTTCGAGTCATGGTGGAGGGCAACTGGAGGATTCCTTGTACCTGATCAGAGGACAGCCTCCTGGACTCGTGTGTAATCTGAACTCCCAGGTAAGTGACCTTTGTCTTGACCATCTGTGCTTTAGCATGGGAGACTTTATATCCCTTTTCTGCCAAGACTTTTAGAACATGAATTGCATGTTTTGGGGCATTTTTCTCATCTGGAGAGCAGATTAGTAGATCATCTACATATTGTAATATTTTCCCATTAGGTCCCAGGTCTAGATATAGGAGATCCTGGCTAAGGGCCTGTCCAAACAGGTGGGGGCTATCTCTGAAGCCCTGAGATAATACTGTCCAAGTCATCGATTGGTGTTTTTCTCCTGGGGCCTCCCACTCATAAGCAAAAGGATATTGGGATTCTTTAGCCAGTGGTATGCAAAAAAATGCATCTTTGAGATCCAAGACTGTAAACCACTTGGCACTGGGTGGGATTTCTGCCAAGATTACATAGGGATTGGGTACTGTGGAATGGAGGGGGACTATAGCTCTTGATGAAAGTGAAAGAGGAGAGTGAAAAAGCTGGCTTAAAGTTCAACATTCAGAAAACTAACATCATGGCATCTGGTCCCATCACTTCATGGCAAATAGATAGGGAAACAGTAGAAACAGTGGCTGACTTTATTTTTCTGGGCCCCAAAATCACTGCAGATGGTGATTGCAGCCATGAAATGAAAAGACGCTTACTTCTTGGAAGGAAAGTTATGATCAAACTAGACAGCATATTAAAAAGCAGAGACATTACTTTGCCAACAAAGGTCCATCTAGTCAAGGCTATGGTTTTTCCAGTGGTCATGTATGGATGTGAGAATTGGACTCTAAAGAAAGCTGAGCGCTGAAGAATTGATGCTTTTGAACTGTGGTGTTGGAGAAGACTCTTGAGAGTTCCTTGGACTGCAAGGAGACCCAACCAGTCCATCCTAAAGGAGATCAGTCCTGGGTGTTCATTGAAAGGACTGATGTTGAAGCTGAAACTCCAATCCTTTGGCCACCTGATGAGAAGGGCTGACTCACTGGAAAATACCCTGATGCTGGGAAAGATTGTGGGTGGGAGGAGAAGGTGACGGCAGAGGATGAGACGGTTGGATGGCATCACCGACTCAATGGACATGGGTTGGGGTGGACTCCAGAAGTTGGTGATGGACAGGGAGGCCTGGTGTGCTGCAGTTCATGGGGTCACAAAGAGTCAGACATGACTGAGTGACTGAACTGAACTGAACAGCTTCCTTTATGATCCAGAGATCTTGGACCGTTTGCCAGGTTCTGTCCTTTTTCTTTATTGAGAGGAGTGGGGTGTTACATGGTGAATTGCTGGGGACCAATAGCCCACAAGCAAGGAATTTATTTACTAAAGGCTGTAGTCCCTCCCGAGCCTCTCTTTTGAGGGGATACTGTTTCTGGTCAGGAAACCAAATGGGATCTTGGAGGACAATGATGTCCAGTTCAGCTTGGTGGGCTTGTCCAGGAGTCCTCTGGTCCTACACCTGGAGGTTAATTTTGTCCTCCCATAGTTTTGGGTCCCTCTCTATTGGAGAGAGTGTAATGGGTTCTTCAGTAGTAACCAGGAGCTGTAGGGCTCTAGGGGCTGAAAAGCTTCCCATCACAAGTGTGGTCCCCAGTTTAGTGAGTATATCTCTTCCCAATAAGGGAGTAGGACACTCAGGGACCACCAGAAACTGGTGGGGAAATATTTGTCCATCCCAGCAACAAAGAAGTGCTCAGGTGAATCTTTTAGTAGTTGTTTTTCCTGTAGCGCCCAAAATGGTACAGGTTTGGGAGGAGAAGGCTCTGGATTAGGAGATCAAGACAGAGTAGGTAGCCCCTGTGTCAACCAAGAAATTCTTGGACCTATCTGCCACATCCAGTTGCACCCTTGGCTCCAGCCCCATGATGATTATCTGTGACAGGCGGGCTGGCTAGAGCAGGCTGCTTCAGTCCTGTTGAACCATCCTGTGGGAAGGCGTGGCACTTGACCTTGAAGCTCTTGGGTCCTGAGGGCAGAGTGCCACCCAATGTCCCAGTTGATGGCATTTGTAGTAAGCCATTTTAGGAGACTTGTCACGGTTTGGAAACTCTTTGGCCCAATGCCCCGCCCATCTACAGATTAGGCATTTGCCTCATGCCTTATCCTTCAAGGACTCTGTGGCTTTGCCACAGGGCTTCCCTGGAGGGCCGCCAGCATCTAGACATGCCTGGTCTCTCCTTTTCTCCCTCTCCTGGGCCTTGGCCTCCTTCTCCTGTTCTCTGTTATAAAAGGTATTGGTGGCTGTCTGAACCATCTCATCTAAAGAGGAAGCAGGGTCCTGCTGCTGTAGCTGTTGTAACTTAATTCTGATATCTGATGCACATTGGGACAGGAATTTGTCCTTTCAAATCACCTGTCCCATATAAGAGTCTAAGTCCACATTGGTAAACTTCTGGTGGGCCTCTTTTAGCCTTTTCAGAAAGGCAATGGGGTTCTCATTGGGCTCCTGAGTTATTGCTGAGACCCTGGTGCCGGGAGCCAGCGTGAGGAACTCCGCCCACGGCAAAGGTCATGAGGANCAAATCACCTGTCCCATATAAGAGTCTAAGTCCACATTGGTAAACTTCTGGTGGGCCTCTTTTAGCCTTTTCAGAAAGGCAATGGGGTTCTCATTGGGCTCCTGAGTTATTGCTGAGACCCTGGTGCCGGGAGCCAGCGTGAGGAACTCCGCCCACGGCAAAGGTCATGAGGAATGAGGCTCAGCATTACGCAAAGGCAGGATCGAACCTCAGGAGACCCCCTGTTCCCGAGCATCTACCCCCAAAACCAGAGTCTGCCTACTTTACTGTTTTGTGCTCTCACCTATAACTCTGACTTTATGGGGGGTTGTTCCCCCATCACCATTTCTCTCAGAGAAGGAGTTAACTTGAAGCTCCAGTTGACAAAAATTCCTGGGCATGACAAGAGTGTTTCAACTTACAAACTCCTCTGAAGTTTCTCTAGCCTGCTTGAGTGGGTTTGTCTGGCCACATGTGATTGTTTACAGTCTCCCAACCATGAGAGGCACAAGATGCTTTAAACTTTCTATATACAGACTCTTTTGAGAAGTTAGAAAATTATTAGTATAGTATAGTAGATTGATTAGAAATTATCTTGGTGAAAGGTTTTCATTTGTTGAGCCAATATTTGCTGCTAAATCTCCATATTCCCTGCCCTTATAATGAATATAACTAGCATATAGGAGAAATAAGTATTGCAGCCAAAGATGGAGAAGCTCTATACAGTCAACAAAAACAAGACCAGGAGCTGACTGTGGCTCAGATCATGAGCTCCTTATTACCAAATTCAGACTCAAATTGAAGAAAGTAGGGAAAACCGCTCGATCATTCAGGTATGACCTAAATCAAATCCCTTTTGATTATACAGTGGAAGTGAGAAATAGATTTAAGGGCCTAGATCTGATAGAGTGCCTGATGAACTATGGAATGAGGTTCGTGACATTGTACAGGAGACAGGGATCAAGCCCATCCCCATGGAAAAGAAATG